>CAUYQV010064660.1:0-97149 GCA_963574575.1 Galagoides demidoff
AGAATTTTGATCTTTGGGAAAAGTAGAGGTAAATTTTAATCATTCACTAAATTTTTGGCTGGATATTTTACACACGCCCTTTTCTATACTTCTTACACCAGTTTGATCACTTCCCACTTCAGAGGTAGAGAGCAGAGAGATTAGTAACTTACCCAAGATTAAACCTCACAGGATCCACAGGCTGAGACTCCAAGTCAAGTTCTTCTATAATCCAGTTTGCTACAGTCCCAACCTTGGCACTATTAACATTTGGGACCAGATAATTCTTTGTGGCATGAGGACAGGGCTGGGGATGGGAGGGTGTTGTCTGTAAATTGGAAGGTATTTACCCGTGTCCTTGGTGCCTGTCAGGTGCCAGAAGCACCTACCACCACCACCATCAAGCTGAGATACCTAAAAATAACTAATAAAGTCTCCAGACACTACAAAATGTCCCTTGGAGGATAAATCACCTCTAGTTTTAATATTTAGATATATCCAAATTGATCCATGAAGCAAAAAGAAAAACAAATATTTCAGCTTGGAGTCTGTAGCACAGTGGTTACAGCACCAGCCACATACACCAAGGCTGGTGGGTTCAAACCCAGCCCGGGCCTGCTAAACAACAATGGGAACGGCAACAAAAAGATAGCCGGGCATTGTGGTGGGCACCCATAGTCCCAGCTACTTGGGAGGCAGAGGCAAGAGAATCGCTTAAGCCCAAGGGTTTGAGATTGCTGTGAGCTGTGATGCCACCACACTCTACCGGGGGCAACACAGTGAGAGTGTCTCAAAAAAAAAAAAAAAAAAAAGAAATAAAAATAAATATTTCATTGGGTTGGTCCTTGAAATAGATTATACTTCAGGGTAAGTTTGTGTTGTTATTACTCTTAGAGTGAGCTAGAGATTTTGAACAATAAAACCTGAATTTTGAGAGAGGTTTAAACATGAAAGTCTTTCTAGTGAATGCCCACACCTGCATGATCTACTAACATAAAGGAGAAAAAAACCAGCGGTTAGATGATTTCCGATTAGTTAGGTTAAACTGGATACGTTTTCCCAAGAATTCAGGCTCTCTAGTTACAAAGGGTGGCCATAAAGTTCGTGTGCGATTTAAAATAGACAAACTCCATGGCCACCCTGTCTACCCAACCCCAGTAGAAGAGGGCTTTTCGTATACATCTAATTAGACCCCAAAACACTGACTGAAGGAAGTATTGGCAGCAATTTTAAAATATACTTCCCACTTTGGGGTTAAGACATGGACCACAGAACATGAACTTTTTTGGAAAGACCACAATAGCTGAGGCTACAAAAAAATATCACAGCTGCTCAGCCTTCAGTCGGGAGTATTCAAGAACATTCACATCTCACAATTTGGTAAGTGGCCACTTCCTACTACAAATGAGATGGATGTTTCCAAATAAAGAGAAATGTTGACCCATAGCAGAGGGGAAAGAACACAGGAGCCGATAAAGCCTTGTCTTCAGAACTCTGCAAAACAGCACCTGCTCTCTCCAGCTTCCGCCTGACTGCCAGGCAGGTACCTTCTCCCTGCTCTGCCAACCTACGTCAGCCAGAAGAGCCACCTTTATCTTGGCAAAGACCTTAGCGTGACTGCTCTGCCGCGAGGTCCTTACGCGTTTCATATCTCTGCGTGGCCGGCGTGTCTGCATCAGGCAGCTCTGACAATAAAGAGCCATTCAAGTTTCCCTCTGTGACCTGATCCCATCAACACTCTGATACTGGAAAAATGCCATCAACACTGTTCACTCATTTTGCAGCCTGGAATAAAAGGTCTTTACAGGAAGTTATTATCAATGGTCTGTAAAGAAAGGGGTCAGAACTTTGCTTCCTTCCCCAGTCGTGGGAGTCACCCCAGCCAGGCGGGGACAGGTGAAGACAGTGTACAGGGAGAAATCTCTACGCAGCCTGGAGTCGGGGGGGACACCTCAAGTTCTCCTCTACTCACACCCCAAGTTCCATGACCAAGGTGTCACCATCATCATCATGCCTGTGACACTGTACCTGCAGGGAACACAACGAAGGGAACAAAACAGAGGAAAAGGTTCCCATGCAGATATGCCGCAAGGTCCTTCAAGCCCAGAACTACAAGCCTTGGAACCTCTTCTCCCCAGAAAAGGGAATGTGTCTCCCCCTGGACCTGTCCAGCCCCACCCTGCACCCTCACCATGAGCACCAGGGCTCTCATTCTATAAACTTGGTTGCTGAAGAAAAGTTAACTTGGCACTTGTCTTAAGTATTGACTATCTGTCTTGAGGGTGAGGGCTGTAAATTCTCTCTCCTAAGATCCAAGTCGATTTGTTATCAAATCAGGCATTGAGAAGCTGATTCATTGCTATTCAGCGCTATGCTGATTTATATGCAGAATGTAAAACAGATGCCTTATGTGATACATATTTATGGTGAGTGCTGTTCTAGGAAGATTTATTACGGATTCCTTTGTCGGGGTTTGCATGAGCAGAGCCATGATGACTTGTATTTCCTCTCAGCTGCCAATGCCAAACTCATTAAAAAGAGGTGTGACTATTAATATACATTGTAATACTGACAGGCTCTAATTTATAACACCCTGGCTGGTTGGAGTATTCTCCTGACTTGAGAGGTGGTTTCTGCATTTCTTCCTCTGTAGCTAAATGGTACAAATAGAGATGTATATTCTCTCACCCCCTCTCTCCATGCTCGCCCGCTCTCTCTCTTTGTCTTTTCCAGTCATCTAAGTCAAGTCACAATCTGCTTTAAAAAGCCAAGTGCTACAGTGGTCTTTTTTCCCCCCTTCTAGGTCAAATACGCCAGGGGTTTATAGCAGCATGGAGCTGCGCTTTAATGCCCGTAAACACATGTTAACAGTGTTATTCTCCATGCTGGCACGCTGTCTCTCTAGGCTGAATTAGCAAGGATGAAGTTTGCAGCAGGCCACATCAAGCATTCTTGGCAGTGGCCGTGTCCAGACATGAGTCTCCAGAGTTGAAGAACATGTGCAAGGACATCGGGAACCTACTGCCCAGAGGGCAGCGTTGGCGAGAGACGCACGACTAATAACAGGAATCTGCAGCAGATGGGGACAGTTAATCAGGTGAAGGGCCAAGGGAGAAGGAGAGCTACCTGGAAGAGCCGGCCAGACAGCTGGGCCAGGGAGGAACCCTGAACCTGGCAAGCGGTTTGACCAGTGGTCTTGGATGGCTATAGAGTGGTGTTGGAAGACTGATGGCACCCCAGAAAATAACTTTTTCTCCATCTTTGATCAGAGAAAAATCAGATCTCGACGAGAAAGCAGAACATACCGCAATAATTTTTATTTGAGTGTTGGGAGCACCTGAAAAGCACCTTCCAGGGACAATGTGGGAAGTCGCCATCTATAAACAGGTTTTTAATGATTCTGCAAAAGCATGTTTTACCTAAAATTGATTTCTACGGAATCATAAAAGGCTAAACCGACAGAAACAATACCAATGCGTCCCCATCTTTCTGTGCTATGCTAGCAGGGATGGTAAATGAGGCATTTGTCTTGGGGGTAAAAATGAAAGGAACATCAAAAAACCTTAGGACATAAGAGAAATAGTATTCGAATGCAATATACTAAAAAGTCAAAATGAATGCAAAAAATCCATGATGGAAAAAATATCAAAGTTTAAAATAAGGACAGGATCATTATTCCCAAATTTTCCTTTTGCCTCAGGCTGCTGTGTGGTTGTTGAACTGCTGCAGATTCTGCCTTCACCCGCCAGGCTGATAGTCTTCACATACGCCACCTACTCTCAGTCAAGGTGAGGAAAACGTCCCCTCCTCCTTCTGTGCACCCTTCCCTGTGTCTGTTACTCAATGGGAAACCACTCAATAGTGGACAAAGACGATAGTTGTGACGTTTTGACAGTCCAATGAATGATTTCTAAATGAAGCTACCTTTACATCTTTTAAAATCAATAGAGCTAAATGTCACCAAATCTTTTCTAAGTTGGAATTTTTTTTATTAGCAAATTAGCAGGTGTTTTAAAAAGAAGGTCATGATTTCCGTAGGTCAACAGTTTGTCTAGGCAACCCCAACACCGGAAAGTTCTCCAATCCATCTATATATTTAAACCTATGTGTCTAGGAAATACCCCTGTGGAAATCATGGACGTGTGTTGAATAACTTAAACTACTTAAACTATGTAATATACATGTTTTTAAAAAGACGCATCAAAGTTCTATTTGCTACACCCAGCCTGGGTTGTAGAAACTACCACATCATGACCCCAGGAGAGCCATGAGTGCCTCAGTAAGGGAGGCCTTACCGTTTCAAGGTTGTCACATTTGGAGTTGTTTCAGATAGTGAAATTCTGCAGCAAGGAAAAAGAGAGGTTGCAATCCTGCCACACACCACAGTATGTTCTATTTTTCCTATTATAAGAAAAAAATTGGTATCCAGTATCTCCTAGATATGAATAATTTTTGCCTGTGTGAATGAGGATGAAATTTTCTTCCTCTGAGTAAACTCCTGTGAGGCTCCAGCAGTTTTGGAGTTGGTCTTAGAGAACGTTTTTTTCTCCTCTCCTCCTCCTCCTTGTGTTCCTCCTTTTCCTCCTCCCCTTCCAGTTGGCAGAGAGCTTCCCAGAACCCCACTCAAAATCTCAGAAATGTCATCGGCCTCTCTCAAAACCACACAGAGAGGGTGGGGAGCCAGAGAGAGAGACAGTAAGATAAGAAGTAAGTGCTTCTCTAGCCCCATGTGGATCGTGTGGGTCCCTGGAGCAATATTTAAAGACAGGCATTAAATTGAGATGGTTACAACCCAGTTGACATGCTTCACGGTGAAAAAAATCAACTAGTGTGTTAATTTTTGTCATGGACTATTCTTTTTGAGTAAAGTCATGGCCTTTTCTGCAGAAATTAAAAAATGAAAAACTAGCAAGCATTCTCCTTTAAAAATATTATTGATTAGTTATCATGGTAGCCGTAGCATTCTTCTTGAATTACTCTTGACTTCAAACCATTCGAATGCCAGTCAACACATCTTTACAAGCCAAGTGTGCAGAACCAGTCAGAAAAAAAAAAAAAAAAAAAAAGATGTCCAAAAGCTAGCTACCTAGATGCAGCCTGGTGGCAAAGAGGGCTCAGGAAAATGTGTTCCTGTGGCTGGAAATCAAATATGGGTAAGGAGAAAACCTCTGTCTTTGTCCAAGGGAGTGATCACATGTTGACGGCTGGAATTTACATGGCTCCTTATTCAGTAAACTAGCGCCTTGCCTGCATTCCAACATCAGCAACACAATAGCGGTGCAGCAGCAAAGTGACACATTACACATGGTCCAGCTGTCCCGCCGTCCACTTTGCACAGACCCTCCTCCTCCCAGCCTGTCTCTCCCCATGCTCCCACATTGTCTTTCGCTTCTGCGAGATCTGAGTCTGTGCTCATGGATGGCACCCACGACATGGAGCTTGATTTCCTGTGCCTTCCTCTGCTCACCTGCACACAGTGCAGGACAGGGATTCTCCATTAAAGATGATAAACAGACAAGCAAAAGCACAGGACAGGCTCAAACCTCAAACAAATACCTTCCACTTTGTTGTCAGCTGAAAAAAATTTTAAAAATGCTGTACATGATCAACATTTCCCACATCCAGACCTCGCGGACATCATGAGCCCCTTCTTTGCCCAGGGAGTATGTGACTTTCTTCATGAACTTGAACACAAAAGAAACGTGACGTCTGGCGTAGCCAGTGCTATAATTGGTGTGAATTGTTTTTATTGCCTCTTGTACAAAAATAGTCATCCGAGATATAAAGTTCCAAAATACCTGACAATATGTAATTCTTCCTTGGAAAATACATGTGTATTTTTTATATGATTTTGGCAACACCATTCACTCCTTGGTTACTAGCTTTCATTACGAAGTTTCATCATTTTCCCAAGAGGAATGCTCGCTGTTATTAGGGATAATGTCTGTTTATAGTAGTGAGTATATATTGTTCAACCACGCACAGTAGTGTATATAGAACAAATATGAAACAATCCCGTGCCTTGTAAAACAATCCATTCAGCATAGAAGTATTTCTGTTTAAAATATGAACTTTACTGATTATGATAAAACTCATAAGTAATTCCCACACTACATCATGTCCTTAAAACATGAAAAAGAGGGGGGAGGAAGAGTTATGTATTGTGAAGCAGTCATTAAACTTTAATCTCCACCACTAGGGGGCAGAAGGAAGTTCTTTTCTAAACCGACTGCTCGGCAATCAACCATCACATCATTGTAACATTGAAGACACTTCAAAAAGACTCAGATGTTTAACTATTGTGCTAGTGATCATACATTCATATGGGGCTGCAGGCCAAAAGAGAGAAGAAAAAAAAAAATCCAGAGACTTGCAGCTGAAAAGCTATAAAGTGTTGAATTTTACCTTAGAGCAAAACCATCTTCAGTGACAAATTTCAAAGGCCATATGTATGCGATTTTCATAAAAAGCAGACGACCCTAAATTTCTTTGTTTAACTGGAAGCGATCTTCCTCACAGAACAAGCAGGTTCTTTTCTTCAGTTCCCGTTGTTTATTGTGCTGTTACAAAATTCAGTTTCCTTTAGTACTACAATCAGGATTCCAGCACTGCTGTTTAATGCCAACGGGTATTTCATTAACACCGCCACCTCCAGCATCTTCAAGGAGATCACCTCAGGCATGACATTACTGATATAGAACGTTTAGAGTATTCTGATATTATAGGGTGCTTTTTTTTTCCTTTTAAATTAAACCCTTCAAGCAACCTTTATTCTATGGTAACAGTTCAATGTTCCAAATCAAATTTTCCCAAGACAGCACATTGTGATTTTTTTTTAAGGTAGTTTAAATCACTAATAGTGATGAGTCAGTAAAATTATTTCTTGCAGAAATAAGAGTTTTGACTGACAGGACGTGTTCAGAACATTTGTTTTTTCGACTCGATAGCCAAATATTTCTATTTGCTTTTTACGCTCTGCAGCCAGATATTTCTAATACAACATAGCCTATTTTAAAAAACTAAGACACATCAAAACATAATCACTAGCAGTTTCCCTAAATTAATAAACCTTAAGAAATTGTTTTACAATGATGAACAGGGTCCACCTGCCCGGTAGACATTGGGAGAGTTTGCAAATTCCAATTCCAATAAATGTTGTAGTTCTAGAAAGAGGTGATCTTAGCTCAGTTGCTATTTTCACAAAAGTGTGATCCCAGGAAAGCTGAAAAGGTCCCCAGCGAAGTGCTGGGTTTGCTAATTTTCCCTGCCCCCACCTGTTTTTAAAGCCCAAGATACGGTTTTGTAAATAGAGATAATGCGGAAAGGATCTTCCTTTCTGGGTATGGAGTGTTACTTGATACGTATCAATATTTCCTGTCAGCGCCAACAAAGCAAAATCGTGGGCCTTATGGTATCCTTAGATGGCTAAATATTGTTTGCTTAAGTCAGCGCGTTCCAGACCTTTTATGTGGCCTGACAGTTGATTGGGAGAAGTCCCACTAACTTTCTTAAAGTGTGCAGTCATCCGTTTGGCGGCCGGCTCGGGGGTTCCACATGAAATCCTCTTTAGATAAATTCATACTTGCAAGAGGGTGATTAGCCTTACAGCTTGGTTGGCTCAGTTATCTTTAAAAGCTAGAGTTTCTGATTGATCAACATGGGCCTGAGGTTGCCTTCTATTAACTACTTGTGCTGCCGTCTCCAAGGCTCAAGGCTGGTGAAGGGACATTTGACCAAAAAAAAAAAAAAAATGTAAAGCAACCACCCCTACTCTGACCCCAAAGATGACAGGCTGAAGTTGACAACCTAATCCTCCAGGCTTGTCCTACTTACTGAAAGGCTCAAGTAATGTCAAAGGAACCATCTGATAACAGTCTTCATGCCAAACCTAACAGCTTTATTGCAACAAGAAACTTTCACATTAAATTTCCATGTGTTTCCCCTCCACACTCCTTCTTAACTTTACTGCCCTGCCCTTCCCTCGCCCCCAAAGAAAGATAAGTCTTCCCCCTTCTGCAAAAACCAAATAGAAACTGTTGTACAGGGCCAGCTGGGATATAGTCAAATTAGCGGATTATTATTACCTTGGGGACCATTAGAAATCAAGTTTGTTATTGGCAGTTCCTGTTTCTGTAAGAGTTGTTAATAGCTAAAATTTACAGGGTGTTTGTCAATCAACAGAATGTTATTTTCTTAAGTGGGTAACTGCAATTTATTCTTTTTACATTGCTGAGGCTACTGCCCTCCCCACCACGCTTACCTCTAAGAATAGCCTTCCTAGTAAGCAAAAATACAGCCAGTTTTCATAGAAGCATAAAGAACTCTTTTCCTCAGACTTAGACTCCTGACCTAGAAGAGCCAGAACAGGTGAGTAGGTTAGGAACCTCAGTCTGACCAAAATATCGTATAGAAAAAGGTATAGATGGTCTTGTTAAACACACTTTAAGGTACAATAAATATAGACACCGTAGCATGAATAAAGCTGGCTCATTCTCTCCATATTCTTTGGGTGTTACATAGAGAATATTTTCAGTAAGATACACATTTTTCTGTGCTTACACCCTGTGATCTTCTTGCTGTGACAATATTTCATTCTAAACTGAAACAACTCATGCACGATTTCTAGCTCAAGTTCCTGATTTGGGGTTTTTTGTTTTAATTGACGAGGTCTTATTTCTCCGTCCTGAGACTACTTTAAAGAACAACAACAACAATAACAACAACAACAAAAAAAACCCCCAGATAACAATCATGGAAGGGAAGGAATTCAGAGTAAATATATAGTCTTTTTTCTGTGAAGTAACTTTCCCTAAAGTAAGTTACTTTTCTAAGACAATTATGGTGTACCCTGAATCAGAATAATAGCCATTTTCTTTTGGTCTGATTAACATGTAGGAAAAAAAATACATTCTTAAAAATAGCCTATTGTATAATTATGTGTCTGATATGAACAGCAAAGTGTCTTAGTTAAACATCTTTTAAAAAACCAATTGTACCCTTTCCTTACAAACACTTGCTAATTTAATTGTGTTAACCCTTGGATCTGAATTATCGGTCAGGTGGCTGGTTTGATTAAGTACAGGCGGGGATATAGATTTCCACCTAGAGAAATTCTTATCAAGGGGTAAATCAGCAGCTAAACTGAGTCGCAAATATATTGGGAGAAAATAGTACTTTTAGAAAGATTGCTCACAGTGCATTCTCTGAGCTCTTCTTAAAAATTACACCCACAAGTTTTGTCACATCTGTAATAAAATTTGCCCTTCAAGCTCCAGAACCTTCCAAAATATTCTGCAGATTTTGTTGCGTGTTCCCCATTTCCATATTTAAAACAACTTCCCTACCCATCCACAGCCTCCTTGAATTCAGAGAAACACAAATAACTCATAAGCTTTACCTTGAAATGAGTGTGTTTTGTTTTCATGCCCAGTATTGCTTTTGAAATTGTTCAGCAGTAAAGAAAAGAAAAAGCTGCTAGTATTAGCTTTAAACTACCGCCACAAACATATTGTCTTCCTATTTAGTCTAGGTTTCATTTCAGCCAAAATCCGCCTTGCAGAGTGATTCTAGAGCAGCTGGATGACATACAAAACAGTGAGCACCAATATCTGTGCGGTCTGACTATAGCGGGTTATATGTACATGTAAGTACACCACGTTAGATATACTACATGCATATATGAAACAAACCCATTATTTTAAAAAATCTTGAAGGTATGTGAAAACTAAGAATTGTGCCTTTGGTGTTGTGCTATGTCCATTTTGCAGATGGGGAAATTGGGACGAGATCTTATGCAGAAAATGACCCATCCATGGGCACTCATAGCAAAATCAGCTAGAAGACCAGGAGCTTTTAACATCAGGAAACTTACGAAAATCCCACAATTCCCAGAAGTGTCCAAGCTGTTTGGTTAAAGGTGCGCATAGGGGGTAGGGAGCAAGAAATATACGTGTAAGTGAAATATGGGAGACGTCTCCTCTGAAGGAGCTAGGAAAAAAAATAATAATCCTGCCCAGGTCTGTCCCTCTTTAAAGGGAAAATCTTTCAATCTTTCAGAAGCACAGACCAGGCAGGCTCTGGAGTAACAGATTATTCTGGCCCTCTCCAGCTTGGAAGGTATGTTTGCAACAGCATCCGCCTAGCTGCAATAATAAACAGCTCCAGCTGCAAGAGCTCTGCTAAGCCAGCCTGGGCAGAGCCGCCTTGGACCATCTTAGATTTTCCCCAGTAAGAGGCAAGGCAGGGAGCTGGCTCTGGAAAGTCCTTGGGCCCTGCCCTGTGCAGCTCAGCGCTTCCCCAGGAGCACACGCCTCCCCCACCCCACCCCGCCCGCCTGCCTCCCCACTTTTGTTTTATTTACGAATATGTTGCCAGAATTCCAATGAGTTATCTATTCTGTGGCCCCGTCATTTTCCCACCGAGGCCTTGTCGCCAGCTGACTCAGGGTCCAGTCGCAACAGTGAGAAGAAAAGACGAGAGCAAAAGAATTCTTTTCAACTTTTTTTTTTATGTTTCACTCATTTCTCTCTCTGTCTCCCCCAAGCCTCCTCCCCTCCGCCGCCACTCTCTCCGTCACCCCCCCAGCCTCCTCTGCTTCACCCCCTTTATGTTACACGATCGCTCAAATTGAAGCTCAGGAGGGTCCTATAGGGAATGCATAGGATCCCTGGGAGAAAAAAGCCCCCAACAAGCTATACACCAGATGTATAACGTTATATGGTCAAACTGGCAAGCACAAAAGCTGAAAAACAAAAGGCGTGAATTAGGGAGAGGCATTCAAAGGCGTGTTTTCAAAACAGCCCGGCCAAGAGCCTGGATCCCCCTCCTGAGACTAAATGCTTGAAAGAAAAGGTGCTAAAGAAAGAAAGGAAAAGAAAAAAAAGCCCATTTTTTCTAATTAGCTGAGGCCTAACAGGCACTGAATTTCGCAACTAGTTTTCATCAAGGGGGCTGTGGCTTGTGAAACTGAAAAAGATGCTTTTGAAACCTGTGATGCAGGCCTTCCTCCACAGCTTTCCTGGGACCGGAGTAAACTCTCTTGTCGGATTTTATTCTGCCCTTGGATTTGGGGGTTCTGCCTCTGTGTCTCCGTCCCTTTTTCACACCCTTCCCCAAAGTACAGATATTATTTGGGTTTAAAAATCGAGCGGGGGGGCAGGTGGGGGGATGGCAATGGTCGTCCGCAGCCCTTGTTTCTGTCTCCTAAACTGGGGTTTTCCTCGCCAGCAACAGTCCAGAGTCTGCTATGAATCTCATTCCAAAGCACCAAGGAGCTCCAAAGGGGGGAGGAGGTGTCACCGCAGATGGAGTTGGTGCATGCGTGTGTTTTCTGTAAATGCTAGGGATTAAGATTAAAAACCTGCCACTACTGTGGTTTAGGATACTTGCGATGGTCTCTCGCTGAGCGTTTTTCCCATATACAGCACTGCAACGTGTTCCTAGGCAGCAAGGTGTGTTCCCTGAGCAAAGCTGTTCACTCTTGCACCTTGCACAGGGACACACAGAGACACTTTAAATTTTTAAAAATTCTTCTTAAAAGGGTCCACAGCAGCGTTGGGGCCAGAGACTTGTTGGGCTGCTGCTGCCGGACAAATTATGAAGCTGCATTCTTCACTCACATTTCTAATAAGAAAACAAAACAGAACCCGTGGGTGAGAGTTGCCTGCGTCTGGGAGGGAGGCAACTTTAATTGCCCCGCTGTCTGGCTCAGATGCCTGTGGTCCTGCGTGGTGTGTTTTAGTAACAAACCCTTGTTCTAATGAATTGGCCTTATTAGGGGGGTCCTCATATTCTTTCATAAAGAGCAGAGCTATTCTGAACTTCCGAAGGCAACAGTCTCTCCATATTCTCGCGCTGAAGGCAGTAATGTGGGTTTGCTTTTCCTCCCCGGTATTTTCATAAGGCTCTTATTTTTTTAATAGAAGAATGAGTGGCTGCAAAAAGATAAGAAAACTACAGAGCTTGCAGGTACCGGGCATACGCAAACCCAGGGCTATCACAGAGGCTTGCAAAAATCATTACGCTAAAAATGTATTTGTGTTCACAGTTGAACAATCCTGATTTTAGTTCAGTCACCTCCTGGCACATTTTTTTTTTTTTTATAAACTTGTGGCTATGGATGAAACAGATTCATTAGCTTTGATTAACCTTCTTTAACTAGAGTTAAAAACCTGCTATAGGCAGCTCAGCTACCAGTGCAGCCTTTAAGATACTTTATCATGTTTAAGACCCAATTACTGTTGCACCGAATAAGAATAAAACATCACTATAAAATGTGGTACAAACAGCCACTCTAACACACATGGCAAATAATCGTTAATTTACAACAGCAACTTTCTCATTTCTATGGTTTCTCTGATGCCTGCACTTAATTCACATTGAATACTTCAGAATTTGACGCTGATATGAGAAAGTAGGTCCCCAGCTGTATTGACTACTGAATTTGTTTTTTCTGTCTTAAAGCTTTAGTTTGGAGACTCTCAAGCCTCCTTTAAAATTGTCCAAGTAAAAATAGGAAAGGGAAACTAAAGTTAAAACAGGTACTGTAAAATTAGGTCTATACAAGAGGGAGAGAGATAAGGAGAGGAAGGATTAAAATGGGTACAATTGTTAGGATTTTATAACCACTCCTTGTGGATACTTAGAAATATCTCCAGCCACAAAACATAAATAGTAAAGAAACACAGTCTGGTAAAATCAGCACTGAGTTAATTAAAAGAGTTAGCCTCAGATGATATGCAAACTTCCTAAGAGAGCTAAGCGAGGTCTGTTTTGTACATCTAGAGAAGAACTCCAGCACACAATCAGTTAATTTTGGACAGGATTTGACTGAACAGGGAATAATGAACAGTGAGATACTGCAGCTTTCAGGCAAAACAGAGTAACAACAATTAAAAAGAGAGAGAGAGGGGATAAAGGGAGAAAACAATCTCCAGTCAGTTAACTAACAAGAGCAGTCCAGTGTTGGAAACAGATAAAAACAGAGGCCACCAGGAATGCCGCGGCTGCCTGCTTTCGGCTGGGGTGTGGAAAGCATTACAGCATTTGTGAGCCAACTGTTTGTGGGTTTCTTCTCATCTGCTTTAAAATATTTGGTTTTGCCGGATTTCCATAATAACCACAACCACACTCTGTCCCCTCCAGAAACCCCCTACAACAACAGATGTGTGTTCTAAAAGGAAATAGAGACACTGATATAATCAGACACTAGTTAGAGAGCTTTCATACTAAATTCTCCAGCAAATTCACAACAAAACACTCTCAGCCACTGATGGAATTAATCTCGGATCCTTGATTATTTGAAGTTCTAAAAGTTTTCATTTTGCATTTTGTTTTTGAATGTATGGTGCTTTATTTATCAAACTGCAGCATAATTTTCCCTTCACTTGGAGGCTGTGATTGTGAAACAAATAAATTGAAACTGAAGGGCCCGTTCTCTACAAATTTAGTTCCATTATCACTTTAAGAATGCATCCTACTTGATGATACAAAAGGGGTGTACGTAGCTGGTTATTTAGTTGCTAACTCAGCAATATGTTGGTTAACACAACACTCCCCAAACTCCTTTTCAAGGTTCTTTTAATATTGTGAATCTGTGTGTGTGTGTGTGTGTGTGTGTGTGTGTGAAAGAGAAAGAGAGACGAGAATATTAACTATTACTTGGCAACAAGGTATCTTCCAAATATTTAAGATTTTGGATTTTAAAGACAGAAATCAAAAATCAAATTTTGCAAAAACTTAAATATAAGTAAAATCCATTTTAAGTAAATGCACACTTCATAAAAGTTGGAATGGAGACAGTAGTGATTTTTTAAATATCACATCAATAGTATGCCTCTCTCATGCATGGCTATGAATTTCCGATATGGTACAATATGCACTTATTTAAGTATACTATGTATTTGACATAATATCAGATATTCTAGAATGTCATCAAAGAACATCAAAAATATTTGGTTGTTTCCTGTAGTAAATAACTTTGGTCTTTACAGGAAGTCATTTAGCCATAGTATACTAGCCCTTAACCGTGTTTGATATGGAAAAGTTTATTTAATCTTCTTCCTCTGAACATACTCTCATGTCCACATAACAAAATTGTAGTTTGGGGAGGAAAGTAGGGTTGAAGATTAAAAAAAAAAAAATTCTTTCTGTGATGAACCCTTTGGCTCCCTGCCTCAATATAGAAGCTGGAAGCACTTAACCTCAACCTGCAGGTCCAGCCCTACTGTGACTGGAATTCATCCTAACCCTGGGCAGAGGGGAATTCAGGGAGCCATAGACTAGCAGCACATCAGCCAAGCACGAAGTCCCCTTGGCTGCTGGACAAACTCTGTTCTCATTTCTGGAGGCAGAGCTCAAGGTTTGTTGCATGGGACAAGACTTCAACTTCTAGTTCAGCTAACTAAACTTTGTCTTGTCCACGTGCCTAAGTACAACTCTTTGCCTTGTTTTCCTGAATGGCACCTGGTCTGAGCACCCTACAACTGGTTCTCCTAGAGGTGTGGCATACTCTTCCATAATTCTAGAGCTCCAGATTGAGGATTCCTGGGATCTGCTATACTCACCGGATCCTGTTTGCATCTTCCATCTTGTACCTGTCCATTGCCACACAGCCAAGAAGCCCTATTTTGCCATCTTGCTTAGCTATTTACCAGTCAGCTACTCTTGGACCCATCTATGGGTACAAACCATCTAATGATCAGCCTGCAGTGCTTGGTCAGAATCCTGGGTTCTAACTGATTTCTCTTCACCTATTAAACCGATAAGAAATCCCAACACAAAGTAAAAAGAATGATGAAAAGATACCAAAAGGACTATAATCAAGATCTTTGGAATCTTACACAGGTCCCTTGCCCTCATTCCCTTTTACCATCTTTTAAGTTTTTTGGAACACTTATAACACTAATTATCATACCCACCAAAGCTGTGGAAATTTCAATCTAATTCCAATGGTGGCCCTGTGTAAAAACATAATCTGTGGATCCAAGAAGGAGCAGCCACCAACTTCATACCAATTTCATAGTCGTTTGCAACTGTCAGTGAAAGAGTTTAAAATTGTCTAGTTTCAAAAGAAGGTATCCTCCTCCCCACATTTGAGAGGTGGTAGTGATGGAGGAATGAGGAGAGCCTTTTCTTGAGGCTCCTTTGAATAACACAAAGAGAAAAGGCTTGCAGTGTGTGGCCCATGATGTTGATTCCCTAACCTCTTCATTCCTAAGTGGAAAAGACCATGAAGCTTCATGGCAAGTGATGCCCTTATAAGTTTCACCTGGATGGTGTCAGTTTCCACTGCCAGGACCCTCCTAATCACTGCCCTTTGGCACATCCTCAGGGGTCACCTAAGATCATTGACAGCTTAGTAACTATAGGGATGGTGATTTGAATAGCAAGCAGTTTTGCAAATTTTCATCTTAAAGCTTTTAAGTAAACAGCTCTTCAACCTGAATGCAATTAGAAGCACTTGGGAAACTTAAAAGAGTTAAAAAAAATTATATACCAAAGTTCCACCCATAAAAGGATTAGGTTCAGTTAGGGTGTGGGTAGACATAGTAACTTGACTTGGAAGAGGTTAAGAGATTATTAATATTCCACCAGGATAGAAAAGGCTACTTTATATTTCTTGACAGCTGACTATAACCACAGCTATTGTTCTGCTGAGCAATGGGAAACCCAAAGGAATTATCTAGTTCCACCACCACCCAAATTCAATTTTCCTTGCTTCTAAAACCAGCACTTTCTTTTCTGACGAGCTAAAAAATGCTATCTTTGTCTTGCCTACTCTAAGTCGCACCTTTTGCTAGGGGCCTACACTATATAATTAAGACAACTGTATGAACCTTCATGGTAAATTTTCATTTACTGAAGTCCCAACTAACCCTTGAGTAACCATGTCCCTGATTGATCAAAACCTGGCTCTTTCTTTCTTGCTCACCAGAAAAACTGCTGAATTCATGATGAACCAGTGAAACCCATCCTGGTCTCTTCCTGTCACTGCTGGCTTCTATTCTTTGAGAGGCTGTTGAAATATCCCACCTTGGATACTGCTGGTAAATGGGCATGAAATTAGGCGAGAGAATGCCTTTAGGTAGCTTCAAGCACAAGAGACTGCATCCTACACCAGGATGGTACCAGCTACAACATCCCTCAGGGAAGGGATAAGCTTTTCTTCATTCCTGCTACCAGATTCAGCTTCCTTCTGTTGGGAACTTGGCTTCTAGGTCCTAAAAGCCAGAAGCCAGTAAAAGGCTTGTTATTCATTAGTTTGGAGAAATGAAGAGAAGTCTTCCAAGAATGAACAAAATGTTCAACAGTTAGCTCTTCACCTCTTCTCTCCTCATTTTTCCTTGAGGATGTTACAGATGTGTTGCACAGCAGTGTAGGCAGCCTTCTGCAGCTGGCTCAGGATCTGTTGATCTATTAAGAATGGAAGATTTCTTACAATCTGATGGGCTCTGACAATACCTAACATTTGCATGGCACATCATGGTTCATAAAACACTTCTACATGCATATCTCATTTAATCTTCATGGGGGAAGTGGCTGACTCATGTATCTAAAAATACAGAGAACCAAACTTAACTACACAGCATTGTTGAGAGAACACAATAAAGTGACACTAAGTGAGGTACCAAGTGGGTCCTCCACAGGTACCCCTTGCATTCCTCCCTTGAATGAGTCCGTTAATTCTATGATGCTGTTCCATGCAAGAGAGTTACTGCAATATTTCCCTTCATCTTGGTACAAATGGCACACGAGGCAGGAAGATTTGGCAGGTGACTTCTATGATTTCCTTTAATTTAGATATCTCCTTTGGTAAGCTTCTTTGGCAATTAGCTAAGCATAACTTTGAAAGTTTTTTGAATTATTTTTCTTCTTGGGAAACTGCATATTCAAATATATTATTGGCTGGAAAATGTACAAACAAAACCTTCTTTTTTTGAAACAGAATCTCACTCTGTGGAGTGTCATAGTGTCATAGCTCACAGCAACTTCAAACTCTTAGGCTCAAGAGATCCTCTTGCCTCAGCATCCTGAATAGGTGGGATTATAGGCACCCACCACAACACCTATTTAGTTTTTGTTTTTTTTTCTAATTTTGAGTAGAGATGAGTCTCACTCTTGCTCAGGCTAGTCTTGAACTCCTGAGCTCAAGGGATCCTCCTGCCTTGGCCTCCCAGAGGTCAAGATTACAGGCAGGACCTACGAAAGCCAGCCCAAACAGAAACATAATTTGATGGTAGACTTAGGCACAGCATACTGTTAAAAGATCCTCCCCTTCCATGCTAAGTTCTTAGGTGGCTATCTCTGCACTATACTGCTCTAGTCCTGGGCATAAACAGTGCACCTTTAAAGTAACCATTGCTATTTTGATTTCTGGAAGTGCATATGAGAAAACTGTTGCAGGTTCATGAATGTTTACGTAATTTCTTATGTTTTGTGATTTGTTCACAAAAATAAAGAGCAAGACTTAGAATTTGGTAACCAGAATTATGAAAGCCATAAATGCTTAAAATGTTTGGGAAAGTGCTCACTATGAATGTCTCAACAAATTCAAATGTATGAAAGATGGGAATATCAATTTGTAGTATCACCCAGGAGTCACAGCCGCTCAGCCCTGCCATGGAGTGTTAAGGATGGGATGTTTCTGCATTGTAATTAAACCATTTCCATGAACAACTGACTCAACATTGAGAGGAAGCCTCCCTACCTATTGGTCTGGAGCATTCAGTCATTCCTTTAATGATACGTCAGGAGCAGCCAGCACGGGCTGCGTGTTTTTCTAGGCACTGGGGAGACAGACAGCAGTGAACAAAGTCAAAAATCTCTGCTCTTAAGAGATGTAAATTTCCACCTGAAACCAGTCTCTCTATTTATTGAACAAAAGCTGGTCAAATTTCTCCAGAACTAAAGTTGGTGAGCAGAGACACTCATGATAAAATGCAAATCGTCAGGGCTCTATCTGTTTAGATAAAGGAGAACAAAAATGAATCAAATGATCATAAACTTGCACCTTTCTTACCCAATCTCCGCCACTGATAGTCATTGCTGGAATTTGCATGTAAAGGCAGCCCTTACAGGTGGCAGATTTAGGTAAACAGTTGAGCAGAGTCATAAAGACCCTGCTTGACTTCCCTTTGCTGCTGGTGGAGAACCATCAAGGTTATAAAAAGTCAGCTTCTAATAACCCCCATAGTCTTGCATTCCATTTTCTAATTGTTATGCCATGACATTTAACATTTCGACTTTACTTAAAATAGTGTGTATGTTTGTGTGTGTTTTAAAATAGGTCTAGCTTTGATATCAACAACAAAAGTCAAGCACAAAATATGAAAAGATGAAAAATAGATATTTGAAGGTATGGTAAGTTTCTCAGACTCTAAAAGTGACTTGAATTAGATTCAAGAAGGCAATGTACTCTTTCTTGTCCTGACATAAACCAACAAATAAACAATTTCCAAAAGCCCAGCTCTACGGACATAAGACATCTGGATGCTTTAAAAAGGAATTCACATTCTTGGCAGTGTGTCCAAACTTGGGATCCAAATCTTCTGAAGTTCACACATCACCACTGTGACAAATGCTACCCTGTCACGATGTGTCTCCATAATATCATGTCAACATTATCCGTTCTGTAGGACGTGTCCTTAAAAAGTTGACGACCTGAAGGGAAATGTAGTTTTATCCCATAAGGCCCTGGAATTTGATCCTATCTGTTCATTTTGCACAGAAGGTGCTCTGTGTAATATGCAGCTCATGATGAGAATGTATGAAAAGGTCATTGGCTTAGTTCAAATAAACAAAACGCCTTCTCTGTGACATTCTGGCGTGGTAGAGAATCTGAGGACTGGAAAGACTGTAGAATGTAAAGAAACAGAATCTGAGGACGGCTCCATTTAGGTTTAGGTAGGACTATTTTTAGCATACTCAAAGATGGCTGGAAAGAAGGAGTGCTGGGTAAAGTAAAAGAAATGAAGGCTGGCCTCATTGTTCAGCTCTAAAATAGAGAGAGTTTAAAGATTTTAAATGAAAATCACTTTGAAGTCAATTGGACATTTTTCAGGTCCAACTGGTAGAAACCATCGTCACCCTGGGAACTTGACTCTATTTGAACTTTCTATCACTTCAGATTTTACACTAATAGAAGGAGAAAGAGGCTCCTTCTACCTTAGGGAAACTTCCAGACATCTCATACTGAGAGAACTAAAGCAATACAACTAGTATTTAAGAGGTTTGCTGACTCACAAAGAAAATGCCTTAGAAAGTTCATTTAGTAGATTGGGTTTCACATTTTTCACATTTTTTAATGAATGACTGCTGTGTGCTAGGGTCTTGATACAGTTTTCACTTAGTTCTTATTGATAATTCCAGATTTATCCTAAAAATACCACCCATTATTACACACTTATGAGAAAAAACTGAGCCACAGGGGTTAGATAACTCCCTGAAAGTCTCCCCAAATATTCTTTTCGCCAAAGCTCAGCCTTTTGGGTATCCACAATACCTGTTAATAATGAATTGGAGCAGGGCATCCCATGATGCCTTTAGAAGAATTCCAGGCCTTCTAAGTGACAACTGACTGAACGGTGACATGAAATTATTTTTCAAGTATGGCTTCACCAGTTGCTGAGTTCATGGACTCTGAAAAGAAATCAGGTGTGAAAGGAAATACAGGGCATGTTTGCAGTGGGCTTTAGTCACAGAGCACCTTGAAAAGCGGCTGCTAGATTTACGGGGAAGGTCCTGCCTAATGAACTTGTGAAAGTTCCCTGCAGATACTATAACATGCTCAGCCAGGAAACACACTGGAATCTGTACCCCATCAAAGGAAAGCATTTGATAAGACTTCGTATCAAAGTGTGCTGCTTGCACTGAGAAGTCAGGCCGTGGTGAGTCTCAGAGACCAAAACAGGGCTCAGAAAGAGCTGCAGTGTGATGACTCCAGCCTGAAAGAAGCTTCCAGCAGGGCAGGGCAGGGAACCGTTTCAAGGAGCTCTCTTTTTGCATTAGAAGCCAATGGCTTAGAAACAAAAAAGTCAAAATGAAGATTCCAAGGGTAAGACTGTGCCACCTAGCAGTGGCATTAGAAGTCCAAACCTCCTAGTTTTGTCACTGTTTTGCAAATGGTGCTATGGGAAGGGAGTAGGTGGAAACCTCCCCTAGGAAGACACAAAAGGTTACTTGAAAGTGCACAGAGTCTAATGGGAGTGGACAAGGGTAAGGAGTAGACTCTCTGGAAATCCTCCATGCTGCAGTCTCCAGGGACCACTTTTTAGAAACTAGCATAAAAATCAAGTGAAATGCAGACTAGGGTGTTTAAACAGAATAAGTGATGCTTTTCTGACCTGTTAGATATGAAATAAAAGTAATTTTAACTTGTAAATGATGAATGTTAATTAACTACATTGTATTAATTGGACTTAATCAGAGATTTTTTTTTTTTTTGCTCACATGTGTTAGGCAAATAAATAACAATAGCAATGAGGATTAAAAAGAAAAAGAAGAAAGAAAGAAACCAGAAACACACACAGACCCCAAGGTAGGAAATACTAAAAGTTTGGATAAATATAATTTTACTTATCAAAGAAGGGTTAATATAATGGACTATTAGTTTCATAATATAAAGTTTATTTATTTGTTGAACAACTTAGAGCTTAGTTTTTAATCCTTTCAAATAATGGAAACTTGAAATCTGCTCAGCTGTGCATAGGATATACCCGACATTAAGGAGATCATATACACACACACGTATGTATGTGTGTGTGCATGCATACATATTCAAATATATTAATACACAAACATTTATTTGCATATTCCTACTGATGCAATTTATAAAATGTTTTTACATCCCTGGTCTCAATTGATCCCCTCATACAAAGTGTTTATGCTTCAACTTCTCTGAGTAGATTTCAAACATTTTCTGAATGTGTCTCCAGAATGTTTGGGGTGTATCTCCATTAAAGATCTTAACATGCTCCTGAAATGAATTATATGCATGTGGTTCTCCTGCGAGGGGGATGCCCCAGGAAAGAAGCTGTGTTCTCACCAAATCTGTATCCCTGGCTCATGCCTGCCCCATGGAGACCCCTAGGATTCACTAGAGAGATCCCAAGACAGTAGGTTTGAAGTAAAACATCTCAGCAATACTGAACCACCCAGCACGTAGCCTGCATCTAGGAAATGTTTTGCTGTCTGCTCTGTTTCCAGTGCCCTCAACGGGATTTGCCTGTCTGAGGCTCTGCGAGGTTCTTTGGAAGGCTGCATCCGTAGGGCATTCCATACCATGGCGACTTGTAAGGGGAGGAATCAGAACTTGAACCTGCGTTTTCTGTGTTCTCAAAGTTTAAAGAATAAATTCTGGCCCTGTCTCAGTTAAGATTTGCAAGCTGCCCTTGGTTGTTGTTTCAAGCTTCCATTATTTAAAAGGATTAACAAATAAGCTCTAAAGAACCCCTTCAGATTGGGAGGTGGGAGTGTGACGTTTTAGGAACCCAAAAATAACTAAACTATATTTGTTCACCTTGTCATTTTCACTTTTCTTCTGCTTTTCAGGCCTGAACTACGTTGCCCAAAATAAACATATTAAATCCAGTAAGATTTACTACTGCTCGTGTACTAAATGCAAGTTACTACTGCACTTAGGAAGAAAGGGGCATAACCAACTCTGCGTGTTTTTTGGTTGCAGTCATGGTATGTTATTCCTCCTCCCCGAGCTGCTTCTGCTTTAAATAAAACCATAATATTGTGGGAAAAGTAACAAGCTCCAGAGTTAGGGCACATATTTTCAAACTTATTGTAAGAGGAAGCCTAGATGAAAACATCTCAATATACCTTTTGGAACTGATTAGACCGTCTGTCCTTGAGATCTAATTAAATTTACTTTCCATGATTTACATGATGGAAAATGTTATGTACAGTTTAGCAGTTTCAGCCAATTCATATCAAACCAAAAAAGATGTCAGTTGATTGGACTTGCCACAGTTTATCTTCATCACCAAGGTAAACAGCATGGACCAGGATGTGCCAGCTACCGCCTGGCACTGTGATAGCTACATTTTCCAGAAAATCAGGCTCACTCTATTTTTTGGTCTTGCTCCGTTTCCCCTCTGGTTATGCAGAAGACATAGTCTTAATGTACCTAAACCAAGTGATGTGTGATTTTCCTCTCGGTAGAACTAAGCATTTTAAGTAACAAAGCACTTTAAATAATTTGGGGAAAGCCTAGTCTGTTTCTAAATTCAGAAAGTAAAAAAAAAAAAAAAGACAGTAGAGGTGTGTTTCAAACCACTTCTAAAATTGGGGAGATAAATTTGAACAAGTTTGTAAAGTATTTGTTCAGCTATGTAATTTCACCCTCTACTGACCATCTAAAACAATGAATTAATTAAAAGCTAAATTAACACAGATAAGGAAGACCATTTTATAAGTATGACCATGGTCTTTGGAAAGGGCATGCTTAATGAATGTCTGTACTGTAAAGTCCATATTTGGACAACCATTGGTTTACTTTTTAGTAATCTAAAATGTTTAACTCAAATCTCATTTCCCACTTCTACCAAAGCCAGAAGAATCAAAAATACCATGAAGGGGCATGCGATTTTCAGCCCACATCTCCAATCTCCAGAGGTTTGAGAATCCTCATCTATCTGTTTGAATGCCTTGGTCGGGATCCAAACTGAATTTGAACTTGAGATATTTAAGAGTGACCCATCACTGTTTTAAATCCAAATTGGCCACAGAGAACCCTATGGGCCATTACCTCATTGTTTATTCTTGTAAATTATAAATATTTTTAAAATCCCAAATTATAAAGTTAGAAGGGAACATTTTATATCTTTCAGCCACTGCCACTTTTTTTTTCTCCTGCTTTGGGCGTCAGCCATGTATCTCTAACAGTCCAGTTGGTAAAACAATTAGCGTTATTGACAAGATGATATACTCTGGTCTGAAACTACATTTCTCAGTCCTTTCAGTTCCCAGGAGACAATGGGAAATGTACTTAGCAAACTCTATTATAAAGATCCATGTTGTCCCAAATATGTAGTTATACTTTAAGTCAAACCATGACTCCACATTCCCAGTACAATAAAGCACAACTTTCACACCGTCTGATGGAAAGACTGTCTGTCATACGCACATCTTTCTCTTAAGATGTCACTGTTATGGTGTAACAATACAAAGATTCATAGCACATGTGAATACACGTACAGATTATAACTGTGTATTCTGTACAAGGGAGAGATATGAAAGTCTTAAAACAAATATTGGGGCTATTAAGATACCAGAGTCTAAACTGTAGGAGTATAGAGAAGAAATAGCAAGAAGAAAAGGAGCTATGAGCTATTTCAAAGGGAAAAGGCACTATGTCCATGAGGTTTCCACTAAGCTCCCAGCAACTATAAATAAGTGTTCTTTTTGTCATGACTTCACAGAGGGTTCTTGAGTCTTGACTAATTAGTAAATAATGAAACCAGAATTGACCCCAGGTGTATATCACTTGAAAGAAAATACCCATTCCTACTATAGCATATTCAGTTCAAATGATCCATGTTGGGATCAAGAGGATTGTGTGATAGCACCAACTGAGAGCTGGTCTGGTGTGGCAGCTAGAAGCAGTAATGAGTTAAGTAGCATATATATTCAGCTCCTGCTATAACAGGTCAACTAATGGAGACATCAGAAACACACGCAGAAACATAGCACCTTAATTTAGGAGTGAGTTAGAGACTAGAGATACAGATGGAGCCTCTTTATCTACTAGGGAGTTAAAATAAGAATTCCATGAAAAGGATTAGAGACAAAAACCTCGCCTCAATGAGAGTGGTTAAAAAGAAGGAAAAATGGAAAAAATAAAATCTTGAGGCTATCAATAACACAAAAATTTTATTTGTGTTTAATAATAGGAATAATAATGTTCTGATTTAATAGTAGGAATTTGGGTGTATTGTAGGCTATGGCAGTATTCCAAAGCAAGTTTCATATCTCCAAAGTTTTGAAAGCCAGCCATGTTGGCTCATCCATATCCTCCCAGTGCTTTAGGAGGCCAAGGAGGGAGGATAACTCAAGGGCAGGAATTTGAGATGAGCCTGGCCAACACAGTGAGACTCCCAACTCTGCAAAAAAATAAAACAAAATCATAGCCAGGTGTGGTGGTAACCAGGCCTGTTATCCTAGTTACTTGGGAAGCTGAGGGAAATGGACCACTTTGCTTGAGTCCAGGAGTTCAAAGCTGCAGTAAGCTATGATCATGCCACTGCACTACAGTCTGAGTGACAGAGCGAGACCCAGTCTCTAAAAAATAAGGAAAAAAAAATTTAGAATGTGTAAATGGGCCTTCCCCAAAAGGGGAGGGGGAGGTTCCATACTCAGAAACCTTTAGGAAATTTTAATTTAAATGAAGCTGAACAAGGTTCTTTATTATCTTTAATGAGCTAGAGTTGTCTTATAAACATCTCAGATGGGGACATGGTATATCACAGTTCCTAAGCCTCTTTGACTACAGAGCCCGGATTTCTTTGGGCAGCATTTGATAGTTGAATTCCTGGGAGAAAAGTGGCAGTGAAGAGGGAGTGGAGGAATGCTGGAGAGGGCAGAGCACCTGCGTGGACCTTCTGTGGGGTCAACAGATGGAAAAGTAAGAAATCAGGAAGAGAGGTGTAACGCTGAGTTAGAGATAACTTCACGGAGATGGAAAGGGCGAATGAGGATCAGCAGACACACACACTAAAGGAATGAACACTGTGGTGTGTTAACCAGGCAGCCACTATTTTCAATAAATCTGCACTGAGGTCTCCTTCTGAGATCAAGGGAAACTGTGGAAGTAAAGGGATATATTTTAGACTCTTTACTGTGGAACTATGAAAAGGACGTAACAGGATGTGATGCTGTGATGTAAATGGAAATATTAGAGAAACCAGTACCCATGCGGAATGAGTAGGCAGCTTAGAGATAGGATGCATTAATTCGATGACTGGTAAATTCCAGCTGAGATGTGCTCAAATAATAAGGTGCAAAAAACTTGGGTGACAGAGAGGATAAGGTTGCAACATCTGACTTCCAGGGGAAGCAAGAGGCAAATGACACACCAGAAAACTCGAATTTGGGGAAGGGAGGTTGTAGTGAGAAGAAATTTGTCCTGTAGAGATGTGAGTGGTAAAGAGAAAGGAGACTGGTTAGAGGGCAGAAGCACTGAGTGATTTTAGAGCTTGGGCATTGCTTACGTATATTAGTTCATTTACTCATTCACACATTAAACCAAACTATATGTCCAGCATTCCAGTGGTATATGGCAAGAAATGTACGAGGCACTAGAGAGTGAAATCAATATAGAAACAAAAGTTAATAAGTTATGCACAATGCAGTGAGTAACGTCTCAGAGACGTGCTCAGCTGCAGGCCCGTGGCTCCACTGATTGGGCCTCCAGGTCAGCAGTGACTATAACTTTCCTTTCTTGTGGTTGCATCTTTCCCTTCCTCAACCTTGATTCTCTTTATCACGGCCTTTTGGACAACTCCAACATGGAATTATTTCTTCCTCTTAATGACTGAGCCTGGAAGAGGTGGAATCACACCTTGCGTATTGACTACTCCATTTATACATTTATTTTTCATGAGTGATCATTTTTTAATGGAAATATTATATGCCCAGTATTTAATAATGCCAAAAACCGTTGGAGGAACATTATGCCCTGGAGTTCCATAACTGCTCTGTGAAATTCCCAAAGCCGGTGATGTGGCCTCCTGTCTCCATCCAAGAACTAAGTGACCTAGAGAGGTGAAATGGTTCATGCAAAGTCCGGTAAGTGATGTCTGAGGGCTGAGGGAATGGAGTGCAGCTGGGTGTGCAGGGCTTTCGTCACTCTGCCCTCTCGGGCTGTGGCACAGACTCACTGCACTCACCATGACTTGCCGAATGTCCAGATGAACACGCACACGCATTTTTAAGTGTCTGACTAAAGTGCAGGTGTATGCATATTCCAAGGCATAGACTTACTTGGAGTATGAATACTGTCTAGAGTCACAATAGTACCAGGAAGGGTGAAATTACCCCAGATCTGGCCGGGTTTCCACATTTCCTTGGGCAGCCATATTATTTGACTTTTTTCATGGGATATTTTTAAGCTAAGAAAAAAGCTTCATCTTAGCTCAGAATGAGCAAGAATAAGCACTATAGGAAGCAAGCTCGTTATTCAAGATACAAGGACCTAGAAAGAGACAGTTGGCCCTGAGGTCCAGGGAGTGGAAAGGATGTTCACTTCACTCTGTATTAGCAAAGATGATGCCGGGAGGGCTTTTTTCAGGCAGAACTCAACTGCTGTTCACATTTAGGGAACACACCACTTCTACGTTTGTTTTTGTTGTTGTTGTTTGTTTGTTTTTTTCCAGAGAAAAGTATACTAAGGAAAATTGTGACTGATCATAAGACTGTAAGAAGTGAAAGAACAAAACAAAACCTAACCTACTTCCTGTCTGCCTCTGGATAGAGAATTACCAGGAAAAGAAGAGGGTGGGTTTAGTACCACCTTACCCTGTTAGTTAAGGACCACAGGGTCTGACGTGAAACAAGCTCAAGTCTCACAAAAGCTAACCTTTGCAATGTTGTGGTTGCCACTGGATATTTTTGGTTTTGCTTTTCAAATCCAGTGTTTGTGGCCAAAGTTGCTCTATCAACCCTTGCTTCCTGTTGAAGATCCGCTCACTAACCATTTCGAAAGGGTCTCTCTATCCCAGGCCCCAGTTGTTGAAATTCAACTGAAAATCACAAGCCTCTGATGAAGTCCAGTTATCTCTTTACTGAGTGTTAGAAAGTGGATAAAATTTGAAATGATTTAATCACTAGGCACTGAGAACATTTAAAAGAATCCAGTGACAGGAGTTCTGACCTGGGGTAGGGGCAGGGAGAGCTCACAGAGATCACGTGACCAATCCACCAGCGATAAAACATTCACTGCCAGGTAAAAGACGGCTGACGTTCAGATCTTATCTCTGGGAACTTCATATATTTATGAGTGTTTATTTCATTAGGCCATTACCAGGGACAGAAAAAGGGCACTGTTTTATGGGTTGAAACATTCCCACAAGAGTCACAAACCCAGAAATTAAGAGATGGAAAAACCATGTTGTGTTATAAGGAGCCAGTTTCTTTTGGCTTGGTCTCCTGCCCCATCCCCACGACACCACCCCCCCTCCAAGTTTTATCCAAACTAGTCTGACTCAAGCAGTGGGATGGCTCTGTCCTCCCATGAGGTGTTGTTTCCCAGATGAAATATTTTTCTAATATACAGTCTGAATTGTTATCTCATGAATTCACCATAAGATCATGTGATCTAAAATTCCTTAAGCAACTTTCTTTTTTTAATGGGAGAATTCAAAGACTTTTTTAAAAGCCTAGGTTTTCAACGAGCAAAATGCCTCCCCCAAACAATGCCAGTTAAATAAAAAGTAAAATTAAGACAGATTTTCCCCTCTTGAATTAGACCCATGAGAAGCCACCCAGATCCTACTTTGTGCTACTACATGTAGTGATAAAAAAATCAGCACATGAAAGGGGCAAAGAGAAGTTTCTGATGTGGACTAAAAACCCCAAAGGAGACCCACTCTTTAAACTTTCATGATTGGACCATCTGGTGTTCTCAGGAGCATCTTAGTTTTGTTAAGCACCAACAGCTGGAAATGAAGTACCCCCAGATCTATTGCCGTAGGACACACATTTGGTGATGCCCCACAGACAGAAGTACCAAGCCTCCTTCCTGAGCTGAACATAAGCAATCTTGTCAACAAAAAATACACTTTCTTTAGTATTCCATCCCTACTTCAGATATGGTTCTCTAACAACATAGTTATTTTTGATAATTATAATAATAATAGTAATACATCCCCCATAGGATAGAATAAAAACTAAAACCAATTGGAAAAATTTCAAAAGGGATCTCTGGCTTTGGATGGCCTAATCATGAAAAAAATTCATTTGACTAAGGGTATACACGATTAGGTACATTGTTTGCATTTGTTTGGTAGCGTCCAAGTTGTAGTTGAATGGTTCATCCAGGAGTGAACCTATATTGTACCAGTTGCCCAGGAACTGACTGAGGCCTCTCCTTCCCTTCCCCTAATCATGGGAAATTTTAAAAAGTAGGTTCTTCTTTGAGGTTTTCAGTACCCCTCAGAAGTTACCTCTCTGCTGCCTTTGCATGTTGAATTTGTAATGCTATAAAAGTGTCTATGTTGTTTTTCATTGGTATACTTCAGGAGAATGTAGAATGCTTTGATTTTACATATGAATTAACTGTTAAGCGTTATGGGACTTTTATTTTCATACTTTTTCAGATTTGGGCTTTGAGAGAGTCTTAGAATTCCCTCATTAAAAAAAAAAAATGAATGTTAGTAGAAAGGTGTACCATTACTGATGCTCTGCCCTCCCAAAGCCAAGGGAATCCCATGGGTGAATATATCACTTTGTGGCTGTTTTCATTGGGGAAAAAAGGGACCTCAAAAAACCTACTCACAAGTACACTGTCATCGGAGGGTTGTGAGGACTAATTTCCCAGCAGGTAACTTAGAAGGAAGTGGGGAAGAGCCAGGTGCTCAGGACCTAGTGATAGGAAGGAACTCAGGCATCCATGGAGAGAGAGAGAGAGAATTTAAGTAGAAAAATACTTTAAGAAATCCAAATTGTGAAGTGCCAGGAAGCTGACAAAAAGGCTGTCATAAAGAATTAACAAGGAGGGAAGAAAGGTTGTGAACACTCCCTATAGAAGAAAAAGAAAAGAAGAAGAAAAGGATCTCTGAGGAAGCAACCGAGAAGCTGAGAGTAGATGGAGAAGAAGGCTGTTGCCATGGGAGACGTGGAAATAGAGTGCAGTGGTCATCACCTGCCTGTGAGGTCACAAGTTGGGAAGAGCATGGGGACACTTCTTGAGATATTGCCAGATGTTCTGGGGCTGTGCCCAGGAAGAGAGAAGGGCACAAGACTGGAGAATGGGGACTGGCACATACGGGGATGGGCCACGGAGGGGAAGGTGAGGACCTTGCAGGACCTGCAGCTACGGCTCACCCTGATGGGGTGTAGAATGGAGAAGCCGGAGGCCTGGAGGGGTCCAGGGAGGGACTGTGTGTGGAGTGGAAGGCAGGAGGATGGGAAGAGCGAGATGTCCCACGTGGACGCTTTGGTTCCAAATATAACATGTGTGGCCTTCAGGGTCCTCCTTCATTTCCTCTCTCTTTCTCCCTCCCCCACATTTATTGAGCAATAGATGACAGGGCACAAAAACTAACAAGATTCAGGTTCTTAAGAAGACCAGCTTTCCTACAAGTGGGTGTGGGGACCATATCAGTAAATCAATAACCACAGGGTGGTAAAAGGCATGTAAAGGGACCCAGTGGATAAGGAGGGGACAGCTATTCTCTCTTCCCCATAGATTGAAACGATTCATTGAAGTAAAAAGATAGTTCTAGCCCCGTAGTTTTAAACCTTTTTTATCTCACAGCACACTTGAACCTACAGTTAAACTTCTGCGGCATATTTAAATTATGTTGATCAAAAAAAAAATAGTAAAAAAAAAAGAATATACTTACTATGCTTCGAACTTCTTTCAAAAATAATTTAATTAATGATCTTTTAAAAGTTTCCTGGCACACCAGGCTGCCACTGCACACCAGCTGAAAATCACTGCTCTAGGTAGACCATAGTCTGGACCGTGTATCAGGCAGAGAAAAGGGGAAGGGAAGTGGGAGCCGCTAGAGGTTAACAGTGAAAAGACCTGAAGGTGTGAGAGAAGACAGCAGGCACAAGGCCAGGAAAGTGGCTGTCAGTGGCCGAGGAGCAGAGTGCTGTGAAGGGGAGGTGTAGGTTAGTAAGGAGCAAGCTGTGAATTCCATGCAGGGAGGATCCTTCTCAATCCCACAAGCCAAGGGTCACAGTCACGTGTGAGCAAGGGCAATCAGCCCAGCAGATCCCGGAGGAAGGTAGAGTCGCAAAAGACAAAGGACAGCATGTGTTTGACCAGTGGCCAACCTTGAGACGCTCATCCCTGAACCTACAGGCTGAACTCCCAGGGACGGTGGACTGTGGCCCCACAGTAGCCCCTTCCTGCCAGAGATCAATGGTAGTTGCAACATACTGTCAGGTCTTACAGCCAAGTGAAGATGAGCAAGAAAGGAATGAGGATGTCTGTGTTGTTAGTCATGGTAAATCTTGGATTAGAAAACAGACTTCTGGCTCTCATTTTCATCCAATATGTCACCCACCCTATTTGGGGCTCTCCAAAATAAATAGACAAAACACTCTGTGAACCTTTATCCCCAGACTAAACCTGCTAACAGAGCGCTCAATCACACAGGCTGACAAATGTGCATTTTTCTACTAGTCATGCTAGCTATTCTTCAAGCATAAAATACCACCACTGTTATAAGCTAAAACAAGCATTGACAGTTTCCTGAAGTTTTCTGAGAGTGCATCAGCAATTATGTTTGAATTATAAAGTCAGCTGAAACGGGAGGCTGGACTAAATTCCAGGGCTGATCCATGCAGCACATCCAAGCCGAGAGGCTGCAGCTGGTGAAGTTGGGGAAGAACCATTCTCCATTGAGTAAGCTGTTGACACCAACCTTACAAGTGAGTATTGCTCTGAGAGTAGTTTAAAGACAAAAAGAAAAGATTCCTCAAACCCTCGATCATTTAGTAGCTTAGGATACGACTGATAAGTTTCCCAGCCCCAAAACAGAAGTTCAAATTCTGTCTCTCCAGGACATCTGCGCTCAAACAGAGTTCAGTTCCAAGACCCACGGCTCCAAGGAAGCAACAAGATGAATTCCATTTTTACTACAGATTTCAAGGGGTATTACTTCAAAAAGGAAAGAAAAAAAAGATGCTGAGGCAAGACAACTGAAATCAATACACCACGGTGACAGATGCAATTGGGATAAGAAGGAAGTTTACCGGTGTATCAACAACAAATTCCCTTGCTTTAAGATGATGTTTTGAGGGAGCATAAATCTTACGGACGCCTCATATATCCATGGAACTACACTTGGGCTGCCTTATCCCTGAGAAATGATAGATTTGTCTCCCCATGAGTACTCACCTGGCTCTGCTTTTGATTCATGACAATCACAGGCAAGACAGAGGCCAAAGAGAGCTTGTTAGTTCCTTAAACCAGAGACCAGTTCTATCTTTCACTGGGGAAGAAAATACTATATTTGTGATGGAGACATATTTGCTATTATTTTGTTGTTGTATGAATGAACCAAAAATCTTCTTATTAATGATACTTTATTACTTTCCTAATCAACAGGAGAATATTTGGCACTTTTCTCCAAACTTAGGTTTGGAATTCTAAGTCACCCTAACAATGACTCCTAAGAAAAATACTGATTTGACTCACGAATGTTCCCAGCTCTCTACTTGAAAAACTGGAGTAGGATTAATAGGTAAAAATTGTCTGATTTTTATGAAGAAATTACAGGTAGTAGAAGACTTCTCCCTGCGACTCAACCCATGTAAACAGCAGGAATGAACCTCAGATCCCAGCTTTCTGCACAGCAAGTTGGAACACATTTTCACCATTTTTTGGCCTCTCCCTTTGCTAGCGGCCTCACTTCGTAGAGGTTGTAAAATTCCACCCAGAAATCAAGGCTTGCTTATTGCAACAGTTTTATTTTCTTTACACAACTTTTCTGTTATTTCTTTTTTGTGTGTGAAAATTTTTCTTTAAGTGTGGGATTAATTAGAGGATTTGTAAGAAGGCAAAGCTACCCGTCTTTCATAAGTGGTCACACCCCTGCACGAGGCTTCCCAGTATGTGGCCTGAGTACTTTGATTCCTAAAAGATGGCCTTGCTCCTGTTAGAATTAATTTTGGAGGTAACTGGGGCAACATTGGTGAAAGTAAAATAGGTCACCTACCACAAAGTGAAAGAAGAGAAGTCACTCAAAGGGTAGCTGGGAGCAAGAACATAACACAATTCCAGGAGAAAAGGACTTAGTGATTGTTACACAAGGAAACTGTGTCCAAAGACCCTTTCAAAGGCTGTAAGAAAGAAGTCTTTGTTGGCAGGAGTGATTGCATCTACCTCCCTTACCTTCTTTTACACATCACAGTATCCTGTGACACGCCAAGCACACCGTTTAGGGAGGTGAATGTCATGTGATATAGCTTAATAAACACAAAGACGTAAGGTTGGGGTTCAGTTCCCAACTTCTGCCCTACTTGCTGTACCACACATTAAACATCACTGTGCAGCCTGTCCTGGGCTGGGCTAATGCCCAGGCACAGTTGAATGAATCAGGTGCAGTCCTTAGGGCCAGGTTGGAATCGGCTTGTTATTTTTGTTAAGCCAACCTCTGGGTTACCCCATCTTTACTTTTATTACCTGATTTTACTGTTTCTCAGAAGACATCTGAGCTTTGGAAAATGGATCCTTTCCACAAGTGCCTTAATTCCATGATCCGTCTTTTTGTGAAAAGTCCTTTTCAAAATATCCTTCAGTTTGGTTGTATAAGTATCTGCTTACTGAGAGGTTATTTTAAAAATAGAGTTTAAATTTTTAAAACTTGAGTTTAGAAACATGTACACAGCAGATGATAGATGTTTCTTGAAATGCATTTTATGTAGTTATTTTCCCAGCTTCCCATTCTTGGTTTTAAGGGTGGGCTTTAACTCTTCCAGGAGAGTAGAGGTGCAATTGTACCCTATGTCACCAATGCTTACGAGTTAATTTTTATCAACCTCTCATACAGTTTTTGAATTACTATTTTGTATGATTTTGCTTCCCACAGCCCCTTCACATATTCAGAGTATTTAGCCTATTATTTTGATTAATTGTTTTTACTTTGTAAGAAAAACAACTAGTATAATTATTTTACAGATGATACAACTTAGGAATACAGAGCTGCCAGATTTGTCCAAAATCAGGCAGCAAATTGCATCAGAATCAGTTGGGACATATTTTTAAGAAGCTGACTGACTCCAAAAAAAAAAAAAGTATTTTCTATTTAGGACAGATCAAAAACTTAATCTTAACAATGCCAAAAATAAATAATAGTAATTAAATCAAAACTCAAGAGCTGTTACTGGAATGTGGTAAAAATATGCAAAATTTGAATATAGTCACAGAATGTTTCAGCAGGGACTTAGCAAAGGGGCAGTAGAAGCCTTCTCACTAAAGAGTGATTTTGCCTCCAGGGACATTTGGAATTGTCTCCAAATATTTTTGATTGTCACAACTAGGGAGGGGAGGCTGTTGCTGGCATCCAGAGATCAGGATGCTAATGACCATTCTACTACACACAGGACAGCCTCCCACAACAAAGAATTATCTGCCCCCCAAATATCAAGAATGCCAAGGTTGGAAAACCCTACAGTGGTCTATTTCAATGGTATATTTGCACAAAAACAAAATAAAATACCAACAACTGAAAAGTGAGATATTTAGAAGAGGAGGCAATGGGCTTCCTTCAAGTACTTATTGAAAATTTGACAATTACCAAACTGAAATGCAGGGTACCTCATCTGAAGATTATTTTAGAAGCAATCGACTGTTTACAATAGTCTGACAAGGGATACTTCCTGTGCGTCTCTTACAAAGTGAAGATTCCATAATGAAACTGACAGAGGAAATACTTACCCAGTATCAGAAAATTCTGCACTAATGATTAACTTCCAAAGAATGCAAGTTTGGTTTCTTCCTCCATGACCCTTCATTTTTCTAAAATCTTTCCCTTGCCTTTTTTATTGCAAAGATCTTGCAAAGAAGACTAAGCTGAAATGCAACAAAATTGGGCTTACAGAAAGCCACATTCTTACCTTGAGGTTCACTATGAGAATTATTCTTTCTCTGGTCATTCCTTTCTTTTGTAGATTGGGAATGTTTATAAGGATAAGAGATAAGTGAAGGACTTAGGCCCAAAGTCCTCCAAGTGTTTGAATTCTTTTCTTCTTTCTTTTTTTTAAGGCCCTAAAGGATACCAATTAAAGGCGATTATGGACTATATTCACAGTTTTCATATTTTTACCACATTCCAGTACAAGTTTCTCTCCCAAGAAATTTGGTCCAGAGATGGAATAAAGAATGAAAGACATTTTATTTTCTCTCCTAGATGTTGGCAATACTTCACTCCTACATGTCTGCGGTTGTTTTCATCTTGCAAAGTACTTTGATATTTGTGAATGTGGCTACATGGCTTAAAACAAGAGCAGTGATAACACATACTAATTATTCAACTTGTATATTAATGCTTGACAAGAAATAAAATACCTTTTTTTAAAATTCTGCTTATAAAAAATAAGAAACTCAGGAGGGACTGGAAGATCTGTGTTCATAAAAACAAAAAGCTCCCATTTCACAGGGTTCTTGCATCTTAATCTTCTAGAACCCCCTCAAATGGAATACTCATCTCCTCTACCTTCTAATCTATATAGATCCAGGTCAGATGGGGCTGGCTTGTTTGTTCTACTGGGCCTGAGGCCCGAATACTTTTTAGTGTTGGTAATGAACCTGAAATAGATCCATCTCACTTTCTCTGCCTAAGATCTTCATCTCTATTCAAGATGACATTTTAATATATCAGATATACTTAAGATAACCCAGCATTCCCATTGCTAGGCTCCAACAGAAGCCTGTTATTCAAACTGGGGTAGGAGAACATCACACTGAATATTTGGAAGTTTGAAGAATATAAACTGAACATTAACGAAATTATCTGGACTATATAATAAAATAATGAGGTTGCTTTACGGATAGGAAGTAAATAACCAACTTGCTTATATTTTATTAAATCTGTACATCCCTTTGAAGCGGGTCTGGAATAATGAGTAAATATTTCTCTTTAGTTCATTCTTGGAATGTAGCTATCTCCTTTGAAAACTGAATGAAAGACCCCAGAGAAAACAGTATGAAGAAGGCTGTCTGGAAGGGCCAGAGAGAAGATAGTAGGCGAAGCTGTTAGAAGCTCTTTGGATACGGGCTCCCTCTCTACAAGTGGGCCTCTCCTCCCAAACTGTTCACACTCAGCAGTGCGCCAGCTCAGATGCCACAGAGGGGCCAGGGACTGAGGACCCTCTTCATTGCACAAATAATCTGGATGTCTTGGGCTGAACGTCAGATTGAGACTACCCTTCTTCTTGCTGCCACATGACCTACTCTGTTAAAAAATAAACCCCACATCACATCATCATTCCCCCATAACTCAGGTTCTTCAGAAAGCATTATATCCAACTTGATAGCCAAGCAGTGGATATTCAGGTTAGTTTTACCCTCTCATGAATTTGTGCCAAGTTTCAGAATATCATGTTACAGTATTTGGAAAAGAATAATAATATAAAGGCCAGAGAGAAAATGAGCAACGTTAACTACTGCTCCTTAAGTTCTTCAATGAAATACAGACAATATGTCACAATACTACAATGCAAATACCTGTCACTAACTCCATCCAGCTGTTAATGTTCAGATAGCGATGTTTGCAAGATGTCTTGGTTGGGAGTTAGCTATTTTTAATGGGAAAATTTCTATTTTCTTCTCTAGAATACATTCTACTTCATTTGGTTAACCTTGATCAAATAGTATTAAAGAGAAGTCTTGGAATTGCACCAAAAATCCCAAATAAATATTTTAGCTCTCTCAGCTTTCTCTTCCTCAACGCCATTCAACAAAGCAACTGATGAGGAAGTACATAAGATGACTTGAGCTTCATGGTCTCTCTCTGCATGGTTTATCAGAAGTGATAAAAGAAACAAGCAAAAAAAAAAAAAGCAGAGAAAAAATACTAGTAGAGTCAAAGTGAAACTGTTAATAACCAAATCCCTGGTTAACATTAATAGATTGGAAACTCAATTTCAAAGGAAAAGAAAAGTCAACTGAATCCTCTGTTAGGTATTAACTGTTAGCAAAAGTTTCTAACTTCAAGAATTACGTTTTGTTTATTTGAAAGACCAAACCCTCTACTTTCACATTGCTGTTTGAAGGGGAGGAGCAGTTTCATATACACTGAGGCAGCAAGCAGGTTGACACCCCTGCATCCTATTTGAAGGACTCATCTGTGCATTTTATATGCATCTTAATAGAAAAAGACCCATCTGGACACAGGAGCCTGTGAGTAGTTTCAACTTGCATGCACTCCAGTCACCTGCGGGTTTTGTTAAAAGGCAGATTCTGACTTGAAAGGTCCAGGATAGAGCCTGAATTTCTACATTTCTGACAAGTTCTCAAGTCATGGGGAAGCTGCTGACCCAGTGTCTATACCTTAAACATCAAGTCTTTAGAGTAAGGGGTCAAAAGGACCAGCTCCTATCAAACGTGAACCGGTTCCCTTAGGGAAATTCCATCAGTGGATTGTGTAACCATTTGCAAAATGCTACAGGGAATAGTGTACTCTTCTGGTTGCCTTTTTTGCCAGCAGGCTTGGGGCTTTCTCTCTGCCCATAGGCAGGTCCGGTGAAATCCACAGCTGTTTTGTTTGGACAGGCTGGTCTCTAGTCTGAGCTTGCACACAAAGGGCTTATCACCAACACTGGCCTTTCTCTGACAGCTGTTTTCCTTCCCAGCCCCAGGGCTCTGGTTAAAGGGAAGGAAAAAGGATTGCTGAAGAAAGAGGCAGGGATATCAGCAAGCTGCAGTAGATGCCTGGCTTCAAGACCTGAGTCAGTTTCTCTCTCTCTCTCTCCCGGAAAGATCAGCTTCTCAATTCGATCTCTGCACCAGAATAAGCATAAAATAGTTTGGTAAATCTATCTGTTTTGTCCATATAAGCTGGTGTAGAAGCAAGGACTAAATTACTTCCTATAATAAAACAAGGAATTTCTATAAATTACAAGGACCAATGAATCTCAAATCCTACAGAAAAGCCTGCTCGTCGTGGGCACACAAGTCTGTGACGGTATCCCACCAGCATGAGGGCAGGCATATGAAATCACTGTGCAGTATATGAGTGCCACATCTAGTAGAAGGGATAAAAATCAGGGTCGTTGTCAGCTGTGTAAATTGAGAGGAAGAGGCGCCTTCAGCAACTTCCTCTGGGGAAGGTTCGTTTTTGTCCTGGTGAACTGCTCCCCCTGGTGGATCAGGCTTTGCCATGTTGTGATTCTTTTCTATGGGGAGCAAACACAGAGAAAAATCAGACAGCTGCAGGTATAGAGACATACCCTCCAGGAAAAAAGCGGAGTTCAGAGCACCAAAAACTATATTGAGTGCCAGGCTTGCCCCTGACTGATTCTGAGCCTGGTCCTCCTGTGAATTCCAAAGGTTTTCTCCCCGCGTCATCAGCCTGGTCTCATATGTTCTCATTGTGATGGCTGTTTTGAAATTCTGCCTCTCTATTGATTTGAAGGCACAGAAAACTCTGAAGTTCTCTATTTTATTGTAGTCCTCTTTAAAAGTAATTGTGGACGTTTACACGGGGAAAATGATCCATTGTGGGGAGAACTGTTTGCTGCGAAATCATTCCTGTCTACTTTTAATTCCTCTGTCTGAGGTGGTCGTGTCCAGTGTGGTTAATTTATGCCTACATCCGGTGTTCTTCCTACCTGCTTTCAAAATAAAGTCTTAAGATGCTCCAAGGAACAAATTTCTACCTTTAATATATATTTCAGTGCCAATAGAAATAGTTGATATTGTTGTTTACCTTGCAAGAGTTTTTCTGTATCCCTTGCCAGGGAGGAGATTTTGCTGGTGGGACAGAAGTGAAATCTATGACCACTCTCACTCTTTTGAACATTCTGCAATGAGTCACATTGCGGCCTCCGTCCAAACAGTTTATAAGCTAAATAAGGAGGTATTTTAAATATTTATTCAACAAGACATACTTTAAATAACCTACATATGTAAATACAGCGTTCGTAGCCTGTACATTATTGCCAGGTCGATTCTCGTGTTCTGATATATAATTAATTACTGGTTTATTCCTCTGTAAACCGAAGAAAGGAATAATTCAGTGACTCCAGGTCACTGATGTCAGCAAAATGTAATACCCTTTTGTCAGTGGGAACTGTGAAGGAGAAATGAGGACTATAAAATCTGGTGGTGATAGGTGCCGAGATGTGTCCAAAAAACAAGTTCATGGTCCCATTTTAGTTGCTTTTTTCTGATATCTAGACTTTTCCCCTGTGTTATCTAGGTGAGTTTAGAGTGCTCATTTTCTATATTAAAGCAAACTCACAAAGCGTATTCAAGCGAACTACAGATTTTACAAGGTAGAGTCACCTAAAGTAGACACCTCTCCATGAGCATTTTAAATGGCATTGTCATATTTAGAAACAGTAACATGCACATACCAGTCATTCTGGTGTTTCTTGGTCATTGAAAAGCATAAGACTTTTAGTGCTTAAGCAAAATCTGGGCGTCCATCTTTAATTTTACAAGATGAAAATATACATATATATGGGGTCAGGCAGTTAAGCAGTTTTAGAACTCTTTTTCAGGAATGGCCATCAGAGCTGTCCTTGTATGAGGTATGACAATTAAATTCATGAACTCATCCTAGAAAAGGTGCCTTCAAGTGGGGTGTAGGCTCTGGAGGCATTGCTGCATTGCTTTTTTTTTTTTTTTTTACATTTTTGGCCAGTGCCAGGTTTGAACCCACCACTATCGATATATGTGGTTGACACCCTACTCCTTGAGCCACAGGTGCCACACTGTTTCATTGGTGTGAGAAGTAATTTGGAGGTGACGGGAGTGATATTCAGCAACGAGTTATGTAGCACATTTTCTAGGATGGGTTCACAAACTTAATTGTCAGACCTCATATATGTTTTCTTTTACACTTAGAGTAGGCATCCATCTTCATTTATTCAACAATGCATACTTTACAAGACGAAGTGATAACTTCTAATGGGTAAAAATTCTGAACCTCAAATGTGTCTTGCGTTATATAGGTAGCACTCAGAAAAAGCAGGCAAAAATATGGCTTTTTTCTTCTCATATTTAATTTCTGATGAGGTAAAATAAGTAATTATCTGAAGTGCCTTAGCACATGGTTAGTTTGGATCAGTGGTGCGACCAGCATGTTTCATTTAAACATAAATACGAGTGACTTAGCAAAACCAAACTCAAAGTTTTGATCCCCAACTTGGTGAATTAACTTCTCAACTAAATTCTAGCCAGTGGGTTAGTGATTATTAATTACCCTGGCCCATGGCCAAAACCTCTGGAAAACTTACTATGGAAAATAAGATTAGTCTATAGCATAATGCCATACCAAACCACTGGTTAACTAACCTTTTCACTATCACCCAGCCGTTTTGCCACACTTTAAAATTTTCTGCATTAAATTTGCAATGGATCCTTTTGCTCTTGTGCATTAAGAAGGAACATTCAAATTTGGGGAAATTCAATGACAGCAAAAATGAAAAAATATTAAATTTTATGGTTGGAACGGTCGTCAGAAGCATTTGTAGATTCTGAATCCATCTCTTATTATGGTATTATTTTGATGCTCAAAATAAGTGCCCTTTCTATAATTAACAGGGCAGGGCTAATAAAATGTAAATTAGACTTAGCATCTTTTGAACAGAGTATTATTGAACAGTTACATGAAGGGGGAAATTAAAGGTTAAAAATGGTGGGCCTACTTTCCCCCAAATTTCCTCTACGATGTTTCTTTGTGACGTGTCATTCTGCAATACTCCAGTACACACATAGAAGGGCTCAGGGAATTTCTTCCTTAGAGATATGAGGTGAATTTTTACATTTAGGGTTTTTTTAAATGAAAATGTTGATTAAGTTTAAGCCTTCCTATCAGTACGGAAAAAGAATTTCGTCCTTAAAATGGTAGCAATAAGATACTCAGATTATATTCTCATAAATATTATTATGATTGATATCTCCATTTTTTACAAATTTTCTTGGAAATAAGTCAACTAACAATAGAGTATACATAATTTTCCCTATTCTTCTTTCTACCTACATAAAAGACATAGGAGGATTTGGATAAATAAACATAAATGTGGAGAGAAGAAGGTCAACTTACTAGAAATCTCAAGCCACAAAGAAAAATACCCAGGTTAGTTACCTGAGGTCAAGGGACCAACACCCCAATATAATAATGAACGAACAAGAAAAGCCTCCCCAAGGCCCCCTCGCTCAAGTTTAAGCACCAAGAAAGAAGCAACCAGCAAAACCAAAGAAAACATTTACCAGTGATTTTGAACCTGTGCGCCACAAGGTGATCTTAGGTGTGCCATGAAAATTTGTAAATCTCATTAATTAAATTATTTTCAAAAGAAGTTCAAAGCATGGTAAGTATTTTCTTCTTTTTTTAAAAAACTTTTTTTTTTGGATCAATAATTTAAGTGTGCCCCAGAAGTTTAATTATAGAGTCCAGTGTACCATGAGATTAAAAAAAAAAAAGTAGAAAAACACTGATTTAGACAGTAACCACCCTTCTGTAGGCAATCACCATAAAAATCAGGGAGGTACCTGAGGAAGCTGAGTAGGGAGCAGGGACTTCTATCACTCCCAAATAGTGAAGATCCCCAGCCTCCAGCTGACTTTGTGGTAACAGTGAATGCCACATGGGAATCATAGCAGGCCCTGGTATCCCTCACATACAGAAAAGTGCAGTGGAACCTGAGCAACATGAGTTTGAACTGTCCTGGTCCATGTATAAATGGATTTTTTTCCAATAAATAAAGCTGGCCTTTAGCATCCACAGGTTCTGTACCCACAACTGATGGTGGATTTGGAAATACAGCATTATGCAAATCCTCCACATATGCTGAGGGACAACTGTATTTCTGGAGGTTTGGAGAAGAGCTGAGACTCTCACCCCGCTCAGCAGCAGTGAGGAGCACTCTCTCAGATGGCACCCCAAGTGGAGTAAGGAGAACTTCCACCCCTATCTGGCAGTAAGGAGGCAGCAGCCCTCCCTTCCACGGCCAGAGTGTTGTCAGATGAAGGGAATTGAAACAGAAAGCTTAAATACAATTCGGTCTCAAAACGCAATACCCAAATGTCCAGGTTTCAATTGAAAATTACCAAGAATAAGAAGAAACTAAAACTAAATGGGAAAAGAAAATAAATATATACCAACAGCAAAATGCTGTAATAGATGTATCTGGCAGAGATCTACAAGCAGCCCTTAGAAAGAAGCTCCAGTATGCAATTACATTCTTTAAACTAATGGGGAAAAAAGCCTCCACACAGAAATAAGAAGTTACAAAAAATACAGAAGACATAAAGATGAGGCAAATGGAATTTTTTTGAACTGAAAAATACAATGACCAATATATATATAAAAAAAAAAAAAACTCAGGGCTTGGGCTTCACAGCAGAATGGAGGAGACAGAGGAAGAATCAGTGAACTGGAAGACAGAGCAACATAAATTGCCTGTCTGTACAACACAGAGAAATACACTGGAAAAAAAAAAAGAAATAAAGGAAACTCAAGGACCTGTGGAATTATAGCAACAACAACACAAATTTAACGCGTGGACTCCCAGAGTCTTAGAAGGAAAGAATAGAGCAGGCCTGAAAAAGTGTCCTGAAAAATAATGGCTGAAACTTTCCTAAATTTGGCAAAAGATATAAATCCATAGATTTAAGAAGCAAGTGAATCTCAAATACAGTAAGCTGAAAGCAATTCATAGCAAGACACATCATAATCAGACTTTGAGAACTAAAGACAAGGATCCAAACCCAACCCAGATATCCTCCAGTGGGTAAGTGTTTATGCACACTGTGATCCGGGCCTACTAATAAAAACAGTCCACTGGTGATACGTGCAGCAACCCAGGTGAATATCCAGAGAATTAGGCAGGGTGACAAATGCCGAATGTAAAACATTGCATAGACTTTGACTCCATTTTTACAAAGTTACTGAAATGACAATATTACAGCAATGGAAAACAGATTGGAGATTAAGGAGAGAACAAGGGTGGGAGGAACATGGGAGTGGTTATAAGCAGGCAGGAAGGATCCTTGCGGTGATGGAAATATTCCCTATCGTGACTTTGTTGATGTCAATGTCCTCTTTGTCATACTACAGTTTTGCTTTGGGAATACCTGGGTGAAAGGTCACCCTGTATTATCTCTTAGAACTGCAAGTATCAAAATCAAAAGTTTTGTAAACAAAACAAAACAAAAAGCCTGCAAGGCTTACAACTTAGCATAGTACATTGCTCTAAGTGTTCACTAAGTCTCTTGAATCTGATGTAACCTTGCACAAGTATTCAGCTACTCTGAACCTACTTCCTTGGTGGTTACACGGGCATAATGATTCTCATCCTGCTTATTTCACCAGCTGTGGTCAGGACGAAATACAAATGAAATAACGATCAGGGAAGATCTTAACTCTTTAAGTACCTCAGGAGAAAAATACTAGCTGTGTGTCAGGTTGTAAACTAAGCTGTATGTGTTCCCAGCTTTATATTTATATATCTAATATTTGACATAAAACTTTTTACAGTAATGCTTTACACTATAAACTTATTATAGTATAATACTTTACAAAATATCATATTTCATTCAGGGCTCTGAACCTGAATTCCAGATATGTGAAATTTAACAAAACACTGTTAGAGAAATTTCCAGCTTTTATCATATATTTCTCAGGCACTTTCAAGTTTCTGAGTTGAGAGGCTATAGTAACTGTCATCAAAATTCCTGACATCTTCAACACTCTAAAACTCCAGATATCCCATAACTCTCCCTTCCCAGCACATCCCAAGCCAAACCTCCCACACTGGTCCCCACCATCCTTTCTCTTGCTCACTGCACGCAGCCAACAAGGTTAGAGGGCGCGGCCTCCCTGCCCCGCATTGCTTCCTCCACACTGTTAGATACTTGCTTTCTGGAGGAGAATCAGTTCATGGGATGTGACATGTTCTGTTTATAACACTTCCCTAGTATGGTACCTCTAGACTCGGAAAAGATAAATGATTTGCAACTGATATGTTGATGGATTTGTTTTTAAAAATATCATATTTCATTTATTATCACCATTTTGCAATTGAGGAAATGTCTGAATCCACTTAGCACATACAGCCATGCCTGTTTAGGAGAGTTAGGAGATATTTAATCAACAAGATGATTATTCTATGCTTTCCATGACCTTTTTCTGTTTTCTTTTCCCCCATGAGACTCTATTACTAAGGTGCATTCACTTGTTTACTCACTTACTGGTTGAGTCATTCATTTATTCATTTCATCAGCATTCATCAAGGACCTAACACCCACCAAGTGCAAGGGTCTGTGCTAGAACCCCAGGGTATGAAAATGAAGAGAATGTAATCGGAAGAGATAAACATAAGGAAAATAAGAATGGGAATATAGGTTCAGCGCCTGTGGCTCAAGTGGCTAAGGCACCAGCCACACACACCCAAGCTGGTGGGTTCGAATCCAGCCCAGGCCCACTAAACAATGATGGCTGCAACCAAAAAACAGCTGGATGTTGTGGCGGGCACCTGTAGACCCAGCTACCTGGGAGGCAGAGGCAGGAGAATTGCTTGAGCCCAGGAGTTAAAGGTTACTGTGAGCTGTGATGCCATGGCACTCTACGCAGGGTGACAGCTTGAGGCTCTATCTCAAAAAAAAAAAAATGATGGGAATATAGTTCACAGCATAAAGGTGGCATAGGAGGACAGAAGGAAGCACTTTATGTGGAGCCATTAGGGTACTTAAGAGACACTTTCAAGGACCAGGCACGTATTGTGTTGGGGAGTCCAAGGACCTGCTCTGAGCTAATCTGGGCTAATAAATGGGTAGAAGTCAACTCGGCATTTTAGGGACTGGGAATGGGATGCATGATGATGCTGATAGCCTGTAGGCTCCCCCTTCCACGTTTAGCCCGACTGACCATATGCCACCATCTCCGATAGAGCCACACTCAGTTGCCTTTATTTAGCCTCCCTGCTTCCACTCTTTCCACGTATAGTCTTTTCTCCACTGCGAAATCAGAGGGAGACAGAATACATGATCAAGAAGTTCATACAACTTCTGCATCCAATGTCTTCCTACACCACCTAGAGTGAAAGCAAAAGCCTTTATCTTTGCCTGAAACCACAGCTCCTAGGGGAACATTGGAATACACTTCTTAGCATCAAGTATAAGTGCTGGCCCCCATTCTTCGTTAATTCTACACCCCCCAATTCTGGATGTTGTAGCCCTTCCAGCATCTCACTCCCTTGCTAGCTTTGGTTGACCACCCCGTCCAAAGCACTGTTCTTTCTTCTTTCACGTCTTTCCTCTTCTTCATAGTGCTCTTCACGATTGCGCACATGTCTCAAAATGCTCCTCGTTCATCTTCCTCCACTAGAAGCTGCCCACTAGAAGAGGTCAGGGACTTTATCTACTTTGTTTATTATTCTGGCCCCAGTGCCTATAAAAGTAGGAGGCATTAAATAAATAAGTTTCGAAATGAGCTGAATGGACAAGGATGAAATGAAGAAGTGTTTAACACATTCCAGAGAAGCAGATTGAGGATGGGAACTGGCTGCAGGAAATGACCCCAGAAAGAGGAGGAGGACATGAAGAAGGCAGTGCTAAAATGTTTTTCCTTAAAAAGATGAGGAGCCTTACCCACTTTAAACACGAGACTTTCACGGCCAGATTTGTGTTTTAGCAAACTTTGTTTTGCTCAATTCGGGGAAATGAATTAGTCCAAAAGAGAGTTAGGAGACTAGGAATACAAGTACCTGTTAGGAGACTCTTGTAATCCCAATGAGAAGAATCTGAACAAAACTGTGATAGATTTAAATGCCAGAGTATGGAACGAAATTGAAACTGAGCCTCACATGAGTTTGTTTTGTCTTATTCAGTAACAGACAAAACTATAGCGAATAGTCACTTGGATTTAAGCTTTTATACTTCTATTTTGGTTTAACAAATACAAATTCAGGTAGGCTTTAAAAATACAAAGCTAAGACATTTCCAGAAGCCAAACAGAGGTCCTAAAGCCTGTGGAGGCTCCTTCCAGACCTGTGCCCTCTTCCCCACCTGTGGTCTGAGCGATCCTCACAGGCCGTTCTGCACATTTATCATCCATCCCCTAGTGAAAAAGTGCTACAGAACGAACGTCTGTGCTAAATATCTTCTGATTTCCATTTATGTACCATTGTCCTATAATCTGTTCAAAGCTGAAAATAGAACTAAAGAATGATCTCAGCCTAACCTTTAGCAATTAATTTTATTACTTTTTTTCCTCTAACTGAAAAGAAAGCTCACAAGAAATAGAAATGCTTCATCTGTGAAGAAACCCCCAAATAGACCTCAACCTCACCTTTTAACCTTCTCTGCAAACTTGCTAAGCCAGTATTAAGGAGAGTCCTCCCCCCACTCCAACCCACTGCCCCCCCCCTTCCCTCTTTCAACCCAGTATTACTTTAGTTAAAGAAGTAAATCTAATTAAAGGAGCATGGGAAATGGAAGCTGTTTTGTGAGTTAGAGAAACTGGCTCTGTGTATCTTTCACCAGTGATTGGGCCTCCAAGATGGAAAATTCCATCCACAGCTACGCTAAGTGCTCTCAATGCTGTTGGAACATCTGCTTTTCTTTGTACACAATCTTCTCCACGGGACGGGCAAAGATTTTTATTCTAATTGAATTTGTAGTTAATTCCAGATAAAGATGAGTTTTCTTTTTTTCTTTGCTGATGCTGCTCAAATCGGGGTCCCAGTCCCACCCCTCAAAGCCCATTTCAACCCCAAATGAGTCAAAACAAGTGGTGGGTGCCTTGACTCAAGTGAGCCTCTGCTTGTTTACATTTTTAGGACAGAGAACAATTCTCTATTCATTCAATTCCTGACTGTTCTTATGAATCCTGTGTGATAGCAATTGAAGGACAGAGCCCTGGCCCCTAAATTCAGTGTTTCTAACTTATAAACCAAGGGTACTAATGGGGCTTGGTTGGAAGATGGCTTACCACCTTCCTGCTTTTTTGTTAACCTGGTGTTAATTGGTCATAATAGCAAAATGTGTACGATACTAAACCACTTTAAAGAACATAAAGAGTGGAGCCTTCCGGTATCTAGTGCAATATTCACTAAACAAATTAATGATGGATGAATAAAAGACTGAAATAGAAGACCTTTGTGTCTCCCGGTGCCTTCACCGTGCTCTTTACTCAATGTCCTTCCTGCCTGTAACAGGGGCCTTTTGGAAACTAGTGTCTTCCATGAGTTTATCTTTTGGATATTATGAAATAAGAGAAGACTACTAAATTACAATGAGTTTCTTTTCCAACCAACCCTGAGAAGTAAATGGACCCTGCTCTCCTTGCTACAGAATTTTATTTGGGACTGTAAAATAGAAATTGAAACCAGGATCTAGAACCTGAAAGCCAAAATAAGAAGCTAATTGCCATCCTCCCCGCCTTATCGAGTAGATAGAGTATGTCTCTGTCCCATTTCGGGGTTACTTAACAAAACTAACTTCCATCTTCTCCATAAGCCTTGAGAAATGCATCCCTCTTTCTCCCTAGAAGTGGACATAGATAGGCAAAAGATCTTAATTTCAAAGGCATTTTCAAAGGTGCTGATATTGATTAACCCTTGCTAAGCCTTACCACTTCTTATCACATTTATACCCAAAGCATGGATTTTAACTCTTCCTCCTTGAGGGTTCTGCCCTGATTCTTCCAGCGGGTCAGTTGTCCTTAGTCTGAACCCATTAATATCCAGAGCATATCTTTATCTATTATCACACTTCCTTGTCGGTACTGACTTTTATAGACACACGGTCTGCTGAGACAGCTGCTGTTTATCTGAACAATTCAAGGTCAGAAAGAACATGACCCATTTATTCTTGAAATTCAGTAGTTACTCAATAAAAAAAAATCCAAGCTAATAAATCCAAGTAGTTGTAGGAGATTTAATAGGGTTCTTTTAAAGTGTATTTCTTTCACTTGGTCAAAGTTGCAAGCCTTCATAGCAAAAATGAAAAAAATATTGGCTACAGTAGGTTAAATTAAATACAGTAAGAAAAGAAAGAATTATCTCAGAATAAGAGTAGATTGATTTCTATTTTTCTCTAATGCATATAATATAGCAATAAACATCCTTTGAAATAAACTTTAAATATATTTCTGGCTATAACTAATGTTCATTTCATTAGAAATAAATGACTAGGCCAAAGGAGAAATATAAACCTTATCTTTGCACATATTCAATAAGACTGCCTATTATAATTAAATATATTAATAATTCACTGATAAAAGTAGTGCTTTTTGTTATATTTACATATATGACATATATAATATAAAATATATATAATACATGTATGCTTTATATAATATATACATAATACATTATATATTTAATTTATATATAAATTATTATATAATTGTATAATATAGATAAACATACATTTATATAAAATAAAGATACACACACATATATATATATAAGTACTGGGTTGGATTATTGACCCTAATTCTTTATTTCATCTATATTTACACTCTGTTGCTGTAAAACTTTTCTTTATAAAAATAGAGTTTTATACTCTATACTCTTATTAAAGGTGGATTATATTCCCCTACTTTGTGCCTTGTAGCATGACTTCCTTTGGTCAAACTAACATTAAAAAATATAAAGCAAGAGAGACTTGAAGTAAGATTTTGTGGATGCTCATACCATATCTGACCAAAACCATTCTCAAATAAGTGCATGCTCTGCCCTGCCTTCTGGTTTCAGGAGAATAAGCCACCCCAGCCAACTTGCAACAAGAGCTGAGCCATCCTAGTTGACATGAACAGAAAAGTAAAGGCTTATGTTTAGATAGCACTGAAATTTGAGATTATCTGTTACACAGCAATAGCTGACTGATGCATATAATTAACACAGGCTTGTTACAACAATGAATGAGAAGACAGCAACAGTGTTTTCATGGGACTTGGGGGGGAAGCATACTGTATTTTGCCGTGTATAATGCATATCTTTTTACCCAAATTACTGAAGAAAAAATAAGGATGCACTTTATATGTGGGTGATCCCAATTCCAAATCTATATAAATGTTTTTAGTTCTTTTATTTATGCTTATGTATTAAAAATATAACTCTACACAATATAATGTAGAGATAATGCTATGCAGAACAATACTCAGGAATATAGGTTTTGTTGAACGTATGCCAAACTTGCAATGAAAGCCCATGTTATACAAAGTGCAAAAGCAAACACAGCAGAATTGAAAACCCAGCTTGCTGTGATATGTGCTGGGCTAAACAGCCAATTGCAACCTCCGGAGGTGTCAATAAACAAGCCTGTTAGGGCCCTAATGAAGGAGTGGACATGGTCAGTCAGCTGGTAATGATTTAACACCTACAAGCAGAATCAAGAAAGCACCCATAGGGCGCCACCTGTGGCTCAAAGGAGTAGGGCGCTGGCCCCAGATGCTGGAGGTGGTGGCCTAACCAAACCTGGCCCTGGCCAAAAACTGCAAAAAAAAAAAAAAAAAAAAGAAAGAAGGCACCCATAGCCCAGGTTTGTGATTGGATCCTATGATTGTGTAATGGTGTCAAGAAGGAAACAGTTATGAAATTATTTAAAACCTGTGGCATCAGCAATGCTATAAAATTTACTAGGATGAGAAAAGTGACTCTTCAGAAGACACCAGTAATGTAGAAATTGAAGGAGATGGTATTTCTGATATTGACAGTGATGAAGAGCTCTTGGCTTTCTATGATGCAAAAATATCATAAATTTGTTATTGGCACATAAAATTTCTTGCACCTTATATAGTATATGTTCTTATGTTTTGTAATTTTTTATGACATAAAATTTCTTGTGCCATAATGTTAAAAAAAAGTGACAATTCCTTTATAACACACACAAAAACAATGCCCAAATCTAACAATTAAACATTTGAATTAAAAATTAAAATGAAAGATTTTTTTTTTCCTGCAAATTTGGGCAAAAACCTTGAGTGCACATAATACATGAAAGCACACTATACATAGCAAAAATACAGAACACCTAAACAAATATTATTTATACTTCAGTCATTACAAAGTTTTAAGATACCAAAAAAATCAAGAAATGTAACATTTGTAAGGGTGGAAACAAATGAAGCCCTCCCAGCGACCCCAATAAGCAAGGAAGTGGAAACGTGCATGACTGAATCAGAAAGGAGGCTGTCAATATGTTTCTTAGAAGTGAAATAGGCTTGGTGCCTGTGGCTCAATCGGCTAAGGTGCCAGCCATGTACACCTAAGGTGGCGGGTTCAAATCCCCAGCCCGGGCCTGCCAACAACAATGATGGCTGCAACTAAAAAAAAAAAAAAAAAAATGGCCGGGTGTTGTGGCGGGCGCCTGTGGTCCCAGCTACTTGGGAGGCGGAGGCAGGAGACTCGCTTGAGCCCAGGAGTTGGAGGTTGCTATGAGCTGTGATGCCGTGGCATTCTACCCAGGGGGATAGCCTGAGGCTCCGTCTCAAAAAACAAAAAAAGAAGTGAAATAAAGGACCAAGCAGTCTCTCTCAAAACTTTTGTAGTGACCACATAGCCATAGTGCCATATAGTGATTTGATTTGAAGAATAAGTACATTAAAAAAACAGAAAGTGGCACCTAAGGAACATTTTTTTTAATTGACAGAGTCTCAAGCTGCTACCCTTGGTAAAGTGCCATGGGGTCACAGCTCACAGCAACTTCAAACTCTCGGGCTTAAGCTATTCTCTCGCCTCAGCCTCCCATATAGCTGGAACTACAGGTGCCCACCACAACACCAGGCTATTTTATTTTATTAATTTATTTTTTTACAGTTGTAATTGTTGTTTTAGGTGGCCTGGGCCGGGTTCAAACCCACCAGCCTTGGTGTATGTGGCCAGCACCCTGACCACTGAGCACAGAAGCTGCCAAGGAATATTTTGTTATATTTTGTATTTCCTTTCTGAAATTTGCCTCGATTTGCTTTATACATGTTTCTTTAGCATGTGCATCTATTTCTAATTTGTAATTTCTTTCATATTCTGGTTATATATACATATATTGGATTTTTATATGTCACAAATATTATTCCTAATTTAATTGAAATTTTATAATGTTAACTTATTTTTATAATTTATTAGTCTTTCATTTTATATTTCATTACATATATATTGGCCCATGAATGGATTAACAAATTGTGGTGTATGTACACCATGGAATATTGTGCAGCCATAAAAAGATGGAGACCTCACATCTTTTATGCTTACCTGGATGGAGCTGGAACATATTCTTCTTAGTAAAGTATCTCAAGAATGGATAAAAAGTATCCAGTGCACTCAATACTACTATGAGATCAGTATATAACCACCTACACACTCATACAAATGGCAAAACATAACTATAGTCCAGAAAGTGGAGGGGGAGAAGAGAGAGAGGGGAGGGGAGGGGGAATATGGAAGGAGGGAGGGTATTTTGGGGGACCACACCTAATTCGCATGATGCAATGGTTCATTTCAAAAGTATTAAGAAATGAGTATAATTAATTGTGATGGATGTGTTCAATGTAAACATTTCACATTGTATATTGAAGCAGTACTCCGAACCCCATAAATGCATCAATGTACAAAGCTATGATTTAATAAAAAATAATTTTTACATTTGATCATAATGCTCACTTATTCTAGTATATAATGGAAGGTAGGGACCTAACTCTATCCTTACCCTTGATGAAAGTTTCTGTCATCAATGCTTAATTAATTCGACTTTTCCCAGTTTATGTAAAATATAACTATTGCCAAATATCAAAAATTAGGTAACATATACTACTATTACTAAATAATATAGTAATAGGCAGTCATGTCTTATCTTAATTATATCAAATGGAATTGAGATGTGTACATGAAATCACTTTCAGTGAAATAAAGCAGGTCACACATATGACTCAATGTGTCCCACTATCTGTAAAATCAATATACATACACAGACATGTTCAGAAGATTAGAAAGAACTCCAAAATATTCATGGTCCTTAAACTGGAGTAGATGGAAGCATAATGGGTAATTTTTATTATTTCTTCACCATGTTCTATACTTTTTGAATTATCTATGGTAAACATACAGTATCTCTATAATCAAAAAAGTTTATAAACAAAGACATCACCAAAAAGCTAAAATAGAACTTTAGTGACTTGAAAACTTCCATTAATCACAATGCAAACTTTACTATTTTTATTTTTTTGCTTATATTGGCATTTGAAGTAAAATAGTAAATTATTTGTTTTATTAATTAAGTAAAAAGCCAGTGTCAAAAACTAATTTAAATTTCTTTTCCATTTTCTCTAGAAAGTCATTTCCCATATACCTTATTACTATTGTCAGTAATAGGATCTATTTTTTGTATTAGGAATAGGTAATTCTTGATATCTCCAGAGAAAAGAGACAAGCCTAAAACCAGCTGCTTAGATCGAGTACCACTCTTTGGGTAAAGAAGTACATTTATATTAATGCTCCAGTTTTCCTCCTAGAAAGTTTTCCTGGGGACACAGAAGAAGCATCTCCCCTTGGTGGGAAGTTGTGCTTCATGCCTTCTGACAACCCTTTCAGGGCTGCACTTCAACAGTTCTATCATTCTCAAGATGCTGGATGGGGTGGGCCAGCTACCCAGTGGTTGCACTTGGGGGAAGCCTAAGCCTGAGAACGGACATGTTTACAACATGGGTAAAGAGCACCTGGCCTCCTTGCTCCCTCCCAGAAACACATCTCAATACGTCCAAGGTTATGAAATAATAAGGAAAAGGAATTAACTACGGCCTTTCCTGCCACATGTCAAAGTTAATTGTACCCTAAATGAGTCTTAATTATGCCCGTGAAGTTTAGAGTTTAATAGAAACGATCTGTTCACCAAAACTCTAACTTTTTTTCTTTTTTTTTTCTTTCTGAGTTTTTTTTTTTTTAATTGAATGGTAACTGTGTACATTGATGCACTTCAGAGGTACAGTTTGGTGTTTTCACACACAATCCGAGACACTTCCATCAAACTGGTTAACATAGCCTTCATGTAACTTTCCTAGTTATTGTGTTAAAATGTTCATATTCCACTCATAGAAAGATTGACTTGTACCCTTGTAAGATGAACCACAGAAGTGAACCCTTGAATCCCTCTCCCTCCACCCACTCTTCCCTCCCCCCTCCCCATATCCTTAGGTTGTTGTTAGGTTATAGCTTTCATATAAAAAGTTCAAATTAATTTCATAATAGGGGTGTGTACATTGGATACTTTTTCTTCCATTCCTGTGATACTTTTCTAAGAAGATTTTCCAGCTCCATCCATGTGAACATGAAGGACGTAAAGTCTCCATCTTTCTTTATGGCTGCATAGTATTCCATGGTGTACATATACCACAGTTTGTTGATCCATTCGTGGATGGATGGGCACTTGGGCTTCTTCCATGACCTGGCAATTATGAATTGGGCTGCAATAAACATTCTGATACAAACATCTTTGTTGTAATGCGATTTTTGGTTGTCTGGGAATATACCTAATAAAGGAATTGCAGGGTCAAATGGCAGGTCTATTTTTAGTTCTCTAAGTGTTCTCCAGATGTCTTTCCAAAAGGAGCGTACTAGTTTACATTCCCACCAGCAGTGTAGAAGTGTTCCCTTTTCTCCACATCCACGCCAGCATCTCTGGTTTTGGGATTTAGTGATATGGGCTAATCTTACTGGAGTTAGGTGATATCTCAAAGTAGTTTTGATTTCCATTTCTCTGATGGTTAAGGATGGTGAGCATTTTTTCATATATCTGTAGGCCGTGCGCCGATCTTCTTCAGAGAAATTTCTCTCCAAGTCCCTTGCCCACCCTGAGATGGGATCACTCATTTTCTTCTTGCTAATATGTTTAAGTTCTGTATGGATTCTGGTTATTAAACCTTTGTTGGAGATATAACCTGCAAAAATCTTCTCCCATTCTGAGGGCTGTCTGCTTGCCTTATTTACTGAAGGAAACTGAGTCTTAAAGACACTGCATACTTCAAATTGGTTACACAGAACAATTAAGTGATATTCAGTGATTAATTCAAACATACATAGTACTTAACTTGTATTGAGTGATTCAAACTTGGTGCTTATATTTTTAAGCTTTTTCAATACATAAGGGTAAGTAAACACATAATTTTCATATGGGGCAAGTCAAGGTAGAAAATTTTCTTTATACAATTTTGAACAAGATTTAACTTTACAGTTGAATGATTATTATGGTCTGAATGTTTATGTTTTTCCAGAATTTATGCATTGAAATCCTAACCCCCAAGATGATGGCACTAGGAGGTAAGGCCTTTTGGGAGGTGATTAGTGCTCTTGTAAGAGAGACCCCATAAAGCTGCTTGCCCCTGTGGGGACTGAGCAAGAAGATGGTATGAGAATGTGACCCTCATCAGATGCTGAATTTTCTGGTGCCTTGAACTTGGACATCTCTGTCTCCAGAACAGCAAGAAATAAAGGTGTATTATTTATAAGCTACCTAGTTTTGTGTATTTTGTTACAGCGGCCTGAACAGACTAAAGCAATGACAGTTACTTTATTGATAACTCAGATTGACAGAATTTGCTAAGTATCATATTTAGTTGAACCTTTGTGTCTACTCTGACTCTGCCTTTACTCAATGGTCTATGACTTCCCGTATTCAATAAATGTAAACACTGTTCCCTCTAAAGATGGTAACAGAAATTAACCTGGAATGAATATCCTTTCTGACAACCTCCCCTTCTTATCACTTTCTGTCTGACTCCTGAATCTGCTTCAAAATCCCATTTATGGTCTAGGGGTTGCCCTTTGGACTGGTATTTATATGGGCTGTCACTAGAATTTGATTCTGGGCCATCTTTCATGATCTTTAGCTCAGACTTATAGTCCTTTCTATTTTGGATTATGAAGTGACCTCATTCTTCCAATACATGTCTCAGTTGGGTCTAACTTTTCCTTATTTGAGGGCAAAGAAAGGACTAAATTCAGGGAAAGTTTACATGCCAGACTATGCAGGGAATACCTATAGATGTCCTGCAGGATACTGTAGAAAAAATAAAGGGTGTTGTGATGAAAACTGTGGAGGCACAGTAGGTTGGACTGAATGGGAAGAGAAATACAATACTTGGAATATGGCTCGGCGCCTGTGGCTCAATCGGCTAAGGCGCCAGCCACGTACACCTAAGGTGGCAGGTTCGAATCCCCAGCCCGGGCCCACTAAACAACAATGATGGCTGTAACCAAAAAATGGCCGGGTGTTGTGACGGGCGCCTGTGGTCCCACTACTTGGGAGGCGGAGGCAGAAGACTCGCTTTAGCCCAGGAGTTGGAGGTTGCTATGAGCTGTGATGCCATGGCACTCTACCCAGGGGGATAGCTTAAGGCTCTGTCTCAAAAAAAAAAAATACTTGGAATATTGGTGAAAGGTAGCAAAGCCCCTTGATATTGGCCAGGTAGACAGTGATGCCTGGTCATTAATGTGAGGAGAAAGTTTTCATATAGGTGTGATTAACTATCAGAGATACCTAATTAGTTTTTAAAAAATTATGCTTTTTTTAAAAAAATTAAAATATCATAGTATTTAGTATATATATACATATGTATATGTATACATTAAAGGGTACAGTGAGATTTGAAATCCTTCTTTAATTCTTTCTCTTTTTTTTTTGGTTGAGACAGAGTCCCACCCTATGCCCCTGAGCAGAGTGCAGTGGCATCAGAGCTTACTGCGACCTCAGACTCAGGCTCTGGGCATCCCACTGCCTCAGTCCCCAGAATCCCCTGGGATTACAGGTGCTTGCAGTGGTGCCTGGCTCTGTTTTTCCATTTTTTTCATGAGTTGGGGTCTCGCTCTCACTCAGGCGAGTCTCAAACCCCTGAGCTCAAGCAATTCTCCCTCCTCAGCCTCCCACAGTGCTGGGATTACAGGAGTGAGCCACTGCACTTGGCTTTCTTTAATTCTTTCTGTCTAGGATGCTGGTAATAATCTTGACCACCAATATGGTCAAGAAAATATTGTGGTACTGTTTGGGTGACTTGTAGACTTTATTTAATCAGTTTATGTTAAGATACTAAATGTTTAATTTTATGCTTGGTCAAAAGATGCATCTGTATGTTCATTTTTTCTCCATTCTCTCTTTTTCTTTTCTTCACTTCCCTGACTGCTTTTCTTTTTTTTTTTTCTGACTGCTTTTCAAAACTCTCCTTATGCTCATATAATTATATTCTAACATGACCTGCCTTTTAGTAAGACTTTTGGAAATGATATTGACTTGTGCCTGGGTCTTAAACTCCTTTCCAGAAACCATCTTATAAACTCTTAGAAAAACCTGCACTGACCTAGAAAAACCATAGAGGGAGCTACCAATATGCCAAAATGAAATTCTATTTATCTGTAACAGCCACTAAAACCAGTGATGTTGCCAAGTGCCGCCCTGCTGCTGTGTTACTGACAAAGCAAAGAGCTATCACAGAACATTGTGGGAGGAGGTACTGGTGACCCCATCCCCCTCCCTCACTCAGGGTGTGGAGCTGGAGATGAGGAAGGCCATAGGCCAGAAGGAAGAGGAACTATCTGCATGAAGCCCTTTCTGCCACTTTAAACCAATGGCATTTGGCAAAAAATTTTATGGGCCGCTGAAGTGGTAGAAATCCACAGAATGTTAAGAGTCTTTCCCACAGATGACAGAAAGTTACAACATACATGAGCGAGGCCTGATGTGGCTGGCAACTGTATCTCAGGGGAAACCAGGAGAAACTGGAAGACAAGTGTGTAAGAATCAGAAATGGAATCCTGGCAGGCAGTATAACCAGGGAGAAGGCACATGATAGTGTGTTAAAGAAACCCCCCAATAAATCTTTTTTGCATACACAGGCGACCAAATAGTAAGGAAAAAACCAATGTGTGGACGTATTTTTCACAACATTGATTATCTCATTAAGAGAAAAGAAAAATCCAATGATTATCTCAATTAGAGATCAAAATGTTCCTTGAACAAATTCCATATTCGCTTATAACAAAAATGACTCTTAAAAATTGGGCATAAAATTATGTTTTAAATGATTTTTATATCTGTTTAGAGGTATGACAAAGCAGTAATACATATCAAAACCTTAAAATGTGCTTATTGTTTGTCTCAATGATTGGATAAGAATTGATTTAAGGAATAGTTCAGAAATGCATGCAATATTTCCTTTGGAAAGTTGTTATCTGTAATAGTAAAGACTGAGCATGACCATCACATTCAACATTTGTACCTTAGATCTTGACAGTATGGCCACAAAAACAAAATCACATCACTGTTCAGCCTTTGCGAGTCATACTGTAGAACAGGGGTTGGTGGACTTTTTCTGGGAAGGGCCAGGTAGTAAATACATTAGGCTTTGAGGGCCATGTGGTCTCTAACCACAGAGATTTAACTTTGCTGTTGTTTTGTAAAAGCAGCCACGCACAGTGCGTAAATGAATGAATGTGGCTGTATTTTAATAAACTTATTTATGGCCCTTGAAGTTTGAATTTCACACAATTTTCTTGCATCACAAAATTATATTCTTCTTTTGACTTTACTCACAATTATTGGAAAATGTAAAACCATTCTTAGCTATACTAATGTGTGGAGCAGACAGGTTTCACATCCCTCCTCTAGAGAACTATTTTGTAATAGCAAATAAATTGATTGCGCATTGATACGTGATAAAAATAAGCTCTGAACCAATAAGTACAACTATTATCTTCATTTTCCTAATAAAAAATAAGTACTCTTCCAGGGCCTGGGCTGGAGAGGGAAGTAAGTTAAGACTTATCTCTGGAGATCGGGCATACAAGCCAGAATCCAACAGTGTAGATTTCATGCAAATTGAGTCTAGAAAAAAATGCTCACGTGTTTCTTTCCCAAGCCTTCTACTGCCATGAGAAAATGCCCATGTTGGCCTGCGAGAGGGATGTCAGGCAAGTGTAAGAGAGACAAATTATCCCAGTCAAGAGTGTCATAGATGCCAGGCCCCAGGAACCTGCCATCTGAATCCCAATGGATGAGTGACTCCCGCTAAGATCAGCCAAGCCCAGCTCCAATTAGCCAACTGCTCCCTGATCCATAGACATGTGAGGAGTAATAAATGGTTGTTGTTTCAATCACTGAGTTTTGGGACAATAGACGAAAGAACCAAGGAGAGAGATCACAGTAGGTCCCAGGGAAACTGGCCCAAAGCAGAGAGGGAGACTCCAAACTGGGGTGAGAGAGACACTTTAGTTGGTCCCTGTGGCTATATGTCACCATGTTATTACTTTTTCAATTACTAGAAAATGGTTTTACTAGCCAAGAACAGATTTTTTTTAAGAGATATTCCATGATTGTTTATAACTCCCTTTGCTGAGTAAGTGTGAACCATAGGAGCTCTTAGGAATTATGGTTTCAGCCATCTTCAGTATTGGTTTCCATGTGCTAATTTGGAATTTGGGCCACAAGTCCCCTAATTTTTTTTTTTTTTATATTCTAGAGGAATTAGAGACTCTCATGTAGGTGAGTATCCCTGAACTTGTCATAAATATCTTTACATTCCCAAGATGTTATGAAGAACAGGGCCATCTCTGACCCAACGCTATTTTGACTTATTGTTCAGGAATGGTACCTTTTATTATTTTGTGTCCAAAGGAAGGCCTCTGACAATGTTGACTATATGGTTGAATTGCCTAGGTCCACTTATAAGTGGACTGTTTTCAACCAAATCAGCCTCAATAATACTACATTTGGGTCAGCTTCAATGGCTTGCCCCTGTAATCCCAGCACTTTGCAAAGCCAAAGTCAGGAGATCACTTGATGCCAGGAGTTCAAGGCCAACCTAGGCAATATACCAAGACCCATCGCTACAGAAAATTAAAAATTATCTGGGCATAGAAGTGTACCTGTAGTCCCCGTGGTGGGAGGATCCCTGGAGACCTGAGATTGAGGCTACAGTGAGCAATGATGATGTCACATCACTCTAACCTGGATTATAGAGTGAGAGCCTGTCTCAAAATAAATAAATAAAAACGTTATATTTGCAGGATTCAAGATCTCCCTACAGGGAGGATGGACTTCGTCTCTGTGGGGTTTTGCAGGGCTGACCAGGGGACATTAGTATGCATGGATTTTAGTATATGTAGGGGCCCTAGAACAAATGCCCTATGGATTCCAAGGGAGGACTGTACGTACACAATGAATTCAGTAACTTCAAATTACTTTGGTGAGTATAAAACTTGTTTCTGTCCTTTCAGTGAATTCTTTTCCATCCAGAATCCACAATCAATTATGGGCTTCTCACTCTGCTAAGTAGAAATAACTTTAAATCCTTCACTTTCGCATAGCACTTTACAAACCCCCTTCGCATAGAGTACCCCATTTATTCTCATTACAGTTGTATGAGATATGTATTAGTGTTCGCATTTTAAATAAGAAGAAATGGAAGATAAGAGAAGGGAATAACTTATTCCAGGTTCAAGTTCATTAAGTGGCAGAAATGGTGCTGGAAACCCAGGTTCTTTGATTTAAAATCCAAGCCCCTCTCCCTGACAGCACAGCTTTCTCCCTGGGTGCAGCTCCGTAGGTTAGCTGTGTATGATTGATTTAACCAATTTTCTCCCTACAAGGCAGAGGAACTTGTTCCTCTAGAGAGCATCACTGGCTGTGTCCAAGGGTCCTAGCTACAGAGCAAGAGGGAAGATTGGTTGCCTGTTGGGTAGTTGCTCAAAAACACTTGCAAAACTCCTCATCTGTGTACTGCGAGGATGTGATTTAGGTGCATCAGTCTAGAATTATTCTCCAGAGGTCCTTTGTAGAGTGTACGTTAACTAAATTGTGGAGCTAAGCTAGCTCCGTCTGACTTTCACTTCCGTCTATGCCCTATACTTCTTTTAATGGCAACATCATTCTTCTCATTCCATAAAACTTACTGTCCTTGTTTTCTTTTTTCTTCTCATCATCATTTTGGATGGTGGCATCTCACCAGGTGCCAAGCCATGTGGGCCCATCCCTTTGAGGTCCTCGGTCTCTTTCTGTCCCTCCATTCCAGGCCTTGTCAAGACCCTGTCAATCTTGCACATAGACCAGTCAGTGAGCAATCAAATGGGATTTCAGCTTCTCCCCCCATCCCCTGATTCTTATTGCACCTTGCCCCAGATTAACCTTGGGAAAGCAGTTATATCCCTTCTATGTTTGTGGAAATCTTCAGTGGATCACTACTGATCATGAATAAGGCAGTAACTGTAACTAGGCCTCTTAGAATTAGTTTTTTAAAACGACTGTCTTTTAGAGTAATTGTAGGTTCACAGCGAAATTGAGCAGACAGTACAGAGAGCTCCCATGTGCTGCCTGAGTCCTCACACGCACAGCCTCCCTCGCTAGGAATGCCCCACACCTGTGTGGTTGTCTACTCTGAGTATGAACATACATTGACATGTCATTATCACTCAAGTCCACAGTTGACATTATAGTTCATTCTACAGGTTTTGAGAAATGTATAATGACACGTATCCACCACAATATTATTGTACAGAGTAGTTTCACTGTCCTAAAAATGATCTGTGCTCTATCTGTTCACCCCTCCGACCCCACAAGTTCCTGGCAACAACTTATCTTTTTACTGTCTACATTGCTTTGACTTTTCCAGAATGTCATAGAATTGGAATTATGTAGGATGCAACCTTGCAGGCTGCCTTTTTTTTGGTCCATTCCATAATAGGCATCAAAGTTTCCTCTATGTGCTTCCATGGCTTGTTTGCTCATTTCACTTTAAGAGTGGATAATAGTGCACTGTTGAGATGTGCCAGATAATGGGATATTTATTTTTCCATTCACTTACTGAAAGAAATCTTTGTTGCTTTCAAGTTTTGGCAATTATAAAATAAAGCTGAGATGGGACGGTGCCTGTGGCTCAGCGGGCAGGGCACTAGCCCCATATACCGAGGGTAGGGGGTTCAAACCTGGCCCCTGCCTAACTGCAACAAATAAATAGCTGGGCGTTGGGGCAGGCACCTGTAGTCCCAGCTACTTGGGAGGCTGAGGCAAGGGAATCACCGAAGCCCAGGAGTTGGAGTTTGCTGTGAGTAGTGCGACGCCACGGCAATCTACCGAGGGTGATAAAGTGGGACTGTCTCTACAAATAAATAAATAAAGCTGAGATACACATTTTTATTTTTATCTGGATATGTTTTTGATTTATTTGGGTACAATGAGTATGTACTGGCAAAAGTACAGTTGTCTCTCTTTATCTACAATTCTGCTTTGTGGGGTTTCAGTTACCCACGGTACAGTCCAGCGATATATTTTAAAAGCTAGAGAGAAGAGACTTCACATCACCATATGCAAGGCCATCTAAATTATTTCTTAGAAGTTCTTTATTTTTATTTTTGCAGTTTTTGGCCAGGGCTGGGTTTGAACCCACCACCTCCAGTATACGGGGCCAGTGCCTTATTCCTCAAGCCACAGGTGCTGCCCTTTTTTAGAAGTTTTATTTACATAGTTTTGTATCTCACATTCAGGTCTATGATCCATTTTGAGTTACCTTTTGTCAAGAGTGTAAGGTCACTATCTAGATTCTTTTTTTTTTTTTAAATGTGGATGCTCATTTGTTCTAGCATTATTTGTTGGAAAGAGCATCTTTCAACTGCTTCTTCAGTTGATTCTATTGATGTGAGGCTACCAATGAGCTCTTCATTCTGTGCCATTGATATGTTTGTCCATTCTTTTGCCATTATCATTCTGTTTTGATTTATGTAGCTTTATAGTAAGTTTAAAAGTCTAGTAATGTCAGTCCTCCAATTTTCTTCTTCTTTTTCCACATAATATTGGTCATCTGGGTCTTTTGTCTCCTCACATAAACTTTAGGGTCAGTTTATATCCACAAACTGGTTGCTGAGAATTTGATTGGGATTTCATTGAATCTCCAGATCCAGTCATAAAAAGCTGAGATCTTGGCAAATATTGAGTCTTCCTATCCCTTAATGTGGAATATCTCTCAGTTTATTTAGTTCTTCTTGGATTTCTTTCATTAGAGAGTACAGTTTTCCTCAGACAGATCTTGTTACATATTTTGTTAGATTTATAACTAAGTATTTTAGGGGATGCTAATGTAGATCATACCACACTTTTAATTTCAAGTACCACTTGTTTATCGGTGGTACACACAAAAGTTATTGACTTTTGAATATTAACCTTATATCCTATGACCTTGCTATAATCATTTATCAGTTTCACGAATTTTTTGTCAATTCTTCTAGATTTTCTCCATAAACGATCTTGTCATCTGTGAACAAAGGTCTTCTAAGATTTTAAAAAATTTGACCTTAACCTTGTCCTTAACATCATTGTCTGCCCTTCTACCTTCAGCCATCCAATACTTGTTATTTTCTGGGTTTTTTTAGTATTTTGAGATTATTCTCCTTTTCGTCTTTGTTAATATCCAAGGGAAGCAGTGGTCCCAGTGATGCTATGGGTAAGCGCTGAAGTCAGATTGTTCCTCGTTCTGTCATTTCCATCTTGGGCAAGTTACTAAACACCATTTGGGAAGTGGAGATATAAATATCTTCCTCATACAAGTCAAAGGGATTGAATGGGAGAAAGTATCTGGCAGGAAGTGAGAAAATGCTTAGTGAATACCAGGTAAGATGACAGGAAAATTAAAACTTCCAAGGCATCAGGGAAATCTCTTTGGTTTTAAGGCCTTTACAACCTTGGCACAATCCTAAAGTGGGTGGGCAGAGGACTCAAGAGTGATTTGGATTCATTTCCCATTAGCTTAGCAAAGGAGATTGGAGCCATAAGTTGATTCACGAAAAATAAAGAAAATAAATGTTGCATACCTGAGCTTCTTGATGGACACAAAACAATCACACTACCATCATCACTGTCATCTTTATTATGTTATTTACTCTCTCTGCAGTGCAATCTTTCCTTATGTCCATAAGCCCAATAATACCCGGACTCCCAGGCCCACCTCCATTGCCTCCACTGTGAAGAATTGCCTGAACACACACCTGGAATTGGTCTCTCCACATAATAACATTTGTAACTAAGGCTTAATGCTTATGCATTGCTTCCACTAGTGGGCTGGGGAATTCTTAAGTGTGGAATTTACTTCTGATCCAGCATTTACTCTTGGTGCTTACCCATTCGAAGTCTAATATTAACACAAAATGGGGAAAATTGTGAGGTCAAGTAGGAAACAATGGGAATCTCTCCCTTTCTCCTATACTGCTAGGGGTTTGGCATTATCTTAGGATGCCAGAATTTGAGTCTCAGATACAGGAGTCCTTTGGCTCGTTTTCTTGAATAAATTAATGTTTTTGGCCATCTCTTCTAGTCCCTTGTATCATCCTTGGGCATAGGAGCTGAATATATGTCTTGTCATTTAAATTGCAAGTTGAAATTTGCAAATTAAGCAAATTGGAATCTTCAAAAGGAATATGGAAACCTTCATTTCATAAATACAGAGTGGTTTGCAACATATGGAGGTCCCATTTGTACCACAACCAATGAAGATTAGGGGAAAGGGACTCTATATAAATGTCTTTATACAAGTTTGGGGTATCTTGTTTTACTCTCCTGGGCTGATTAACCTGATGAATTAACTTAGTATGAGCCAGCATCAATTTTTGCCTATCTAGGTTAACTTAGGGCCCAGAAGATGCTTTGGTATTGGGTATAAGGGTCCCAGTTCTGTAATGGTGCCTGTTCAGGGCCTTGCAAAGCAAAATGCACAGTACTTTCATACTCCAAGATTGGGAAGCTGCTTCAGTGCTGGGTAAATTCATAGGGTTCTTTATTTTTAAATCACTTTTTTTCTTTTTTAGAAATTTGGCTATTAAGTCCCTACTGGTTTAATAGCTGTGAAACATTGAACGTTCATTTATTTCTGAGCTCTAAGTGAATAGCCAAAAGGATCTTTTCCTTCAGAAACTATATATTTTTTTCTGCCCATTGCATCTAAATGAATCTACTGCTAAGCTGTGTTTACCCACATCCATATGCAAATATTGACTTATGCAATGCAACGAAGTAAGCTTGATAGGTTTCAGAAGGAAAAAAACATAACACAGATAAACACTTACAAACATTTCAAATATTAAAGAGCTTAAACATTTCGAAAGACATTCACATACGAGTTTTTCTAGGATGCCATTATGATGCTGCAGTCATTTGCAAAGAATAGTTACTGAACTGCATAGCTTTTAAAAAGTATGAGAATATGCATTTTTTTTTCTGACGGCAATAAAGTCAATATGTTAAGTAGTCACACTATCCTTTATGAGAGTCTTTGGGAAGATATACTCAGTTGTCTCCTCTCTTTTTAAGGTGATACCTTAGTAAAATGGGACAGTAAATTTCAGAAACTGTCATACATGTTGGTATATATTTCTGGTAATCATGGATAAGGATGATTTTAAATGTTTATTCTGATGTCAAGTGGTACATAACTTTGCAGGAGAATATGTCATTTTAGCCTTTTTGAGTCTTGTATTTGTTCCTCTCATTTGATTTTTATTAAAATGTCATAGAACGTAATCAGTGTACATGCCACTCCTTTGAATCCCGAGGGCTACTTTCTTTCTTTGTTTTCTTTTTTTATTTCAAAGTTATATTAAAGTGCAGTTTTCACTTACTCTGAACTCTGAGGAATGCCTGAACCAGGTAAATTTATACCTCAAGATAAACTTCAGAAATGCTGGAGGGGTTCCTGAAGATCTGTAGCTCCCCTCACCTCCACCACCCACCACCCCTGGGGCGAGTCCTCCACAATGATGCTTCACAGTAAAACATGTGGTGCTATTATGAATTATTAACTACAAAAGGGTGGGGACTTAAACTTTGTTACAAGTCTTTCCTTAGGTTGCTTTTATTAAGTAAAACAAAACCCTCTGTTATTGAAAGAAACAGAGCTGACATTCAAACTTCCTGTAGCTTTCAGTAGTAAAAACAAGAGAGAGTAGGATAAATAAGGGATGATGGAATATGCTAATTACCAAAAAGGTTACAGCTAGTTTATTTATTCAACAATGTTTATTGTGAGCTTTATTTTGAAAGTCACTGGCTAAATCCTGTTTAGGATACATAATATGAGACAGAGAGGCAACTCTCCAGGGAACTGTGGTCTCCAAGTTGTCCTCTGACACTGCACTCACATTGACATAACACACGGATACAATGTTACTGCTCCAAAGGAATTAGAAATAAGAACTGAAAGAGTGCCAAGAAGGAAGAGGTCATTTCTGACAGATGATCCAGACAGACCTCATGCAGGAGATAGCACATAAGATAATCTTAGGCCGGTGCAGTAGCTCACGCCTGTATTCCTAGCACTCTGGGAGGCCGAGGTGAGTGGATTGCCTGAGCTCAGGTTTGGGACCAGCCTGAGCCAGAGCAAGACCTCATCTCTAAAAATAATCAGGCATTGTGGAAGGCACCTATAGTCCCAGCTACTTGGGAGGCTGAGCCAAGAGAATCTCTTGAGCCCAAGATTTGGAGGTTGCTGTGAGCTATGATGCCACAGCACTCTACCGAGGATAAAAAAGTGATTCTCTATCTCAAAAGGAAGGTGGTCTTCAAGAAATTCAGTAGATATGGTAGCCTAGGAAGAGAAAGATGTCTGCATGGAGGTATGAAGATGGGAAAGAGAAGATGTGCTTGGGTGCTACTCTGTGGTCTATTTCCCTCCAGCAGAAGGAAACGATGGAAAATCCCTCCAGAAACAATGGAAAATCCAATTGGAAATGGGGGAATAGATCCCAATTAGGAAAAGTCTCTCGCTCTTGTATGAGGTCATTTATTAATTAGTTTTCTTCAATGAATATTTATAAAGTTCCTAATCTGTGCCTGGCAGCATACCAAGCACTAGGATTCATAATACCAAGGGTAGGTGGGGTAGTCACACTGTGATGTTTAAAGCAGAGTCAAGGAACCACATGATTAAATGGGCCCTCAGAATTGAACGCAACAATGGAAGAGCTGGATGTCATCTGCTCTGCTGATCCACTGTCCACCAACTCTTTCCATGTGATCAAAATATAGGAAAAGACTCTTACCTGTGGCTTCTAGAGGGTGAGAGCAGATGAGGGTGAGGGACGCTTGTACCCCTGGGTTTCTCCCTGCTGGGTCACTTTGAGTCAGCTGTGACCATCTACTAAAGGCTTCAGCTCCTGCGGGGAGCCCTCTCTACACATCTTTTCTTTGTGTTCTAGTTACAACTCTCTTCTCTTGCTCTCTCACAAGTGATGGCAGCTTGTTATCATATGTGGGACTATTACACCTTCCCCTCACTTAACTTGCTCTGTTATCTGTGCACTTTGTTGCCTAAAGGGCCTTTGACTGATGAAGCTGTGACAGTGTTTTAGTTTTCTGGGGTTGCTGTAACAAATTTCTGCAAATTTGGTGGCTTAAAACAACTGAAATAAGATTTGTTCTATTTAAGTCCTGGAAGGCCAAAGTTTGAAATCACTATCACAGGGTGAAAGTCAAGGGCGGTATTCTCTCTGGAGGCTTCTGGGGGAGAATCTGTTTCTTACCTCTTCCAGCATCTGGTTGGCTGCTGGGATTCCTCGAATTGTGACCAATCTCTGCCTCCATTTTCATACCATCTTTTCTTCTACGTGTGTCTTTTCATTTTCCCTTTGCATGAAATTTCCTCCCGCCTCCCTGTTATAAAGACATGTGATTGCATTTAGGACTTACTTGATGGTCGGGGATGATCCCCCACCTCAAGATCCTTAATGTAATTACATCCACATAAGGTAAGAGGGTCATCCCAGCTTACTACAGAGAGGGAAATACAAGGTGATACAGCAGCAAGAAGCAGGGGAGCCCAACCAGCCTGCCCGATCCCGGGATGCCTTCTCAAGGAGCAGGGAACATTGAACTTGACATTTGAAGAAATTATTTAGGCAAAGAGGGCCAGTGAATGGAATTGAGTAGGGGACAGGTCAAAGCAATGAATAAACAGAAGCAAGGCCTGGGAAAGGGACAGATCATGCATGACTCATTCCATACACTGAAGACTTGACTGTCTTTGAGAGTGGCTGGCAGGTAGAGTTGAGTGATGTGTGAAGCAAGCAGTGGGGAGGGACCAGAATATGAAAGGTCTTGTCAGTGATGTAAAGGAATTTGGACTTAATCCAGTCGACAAAGTACACATTACGTACTTTTAAACCAGGGACTGTTACGAAAAAAGTAGAGTTTTGCAAAGATTAATGTTGAAACAGGGTAGATTATAGCTGGGAGAGCCTGGAGGGAAAGAACCTATTTGAGCAATGAGATGAAATTTTCACTATGTTGACCACTCAGAAACATCTGAGGGTATTAGACTCTGAGTAAAGTGTGCTCAATATCATCAATCATTGAATGTGAGAGCATGTGAGAGTGTGACTGGTTAGGGAAGATGGAAAAAAAGGCCTGAGACATGGTCCAGGATCATATATAAAGTTTGCAATTTAATTGCATAGAGCTCTCTTTCCCTCAAAATATTATTTCTTATTGCTATTTAGGAAATATTTAATCTGATTGCTATCATGAGTGCCTTCTTAGTGACTACATTGCTGATTCTACAAAGAATGGTTAGCATTTGAAATTTAATCCTGGAGGTCGAAGTTCAGAAATAACACATCTTTGGGCTCCAGGAAATTACTTCCAGGGAAATCATCAATGACACTGACTAGAAAAGTGTTAACCAGAAGCCAGTGATTTTAAGTCATGGTTAAAAAAAATAACAATTGCAGTCTAAGTGCTCTGTGTAATTTTAGAAATGTAATTTGAAATATCTGACATTTTCTTATGTACCATAATAACAGATAAACACAAAATAATCTTCACAATATGTTGATCTGGAAGAATGTGAGCAATTGCTTGTTACTAAGTTACTTTTTGCCTATTGAAATATACTCCTCTAAAATATGATAAATAGAGCGGGAAAGTTTTACTTATTAAGTTAAAAAAAACATGAATGAACAATAAATACTGGATGGGGGGAGGGAGGGTGATTGGTGGGGTCACCTCTATGGTTTATCTCACAAGGGTATAAGTGAATCTTTCTAAAAGCAGATTATGAATGTTTTAACTCAATAACTAAGAAAATGACATGAAGGTTATGTGAACCAGTTTGATGAGAGTATTTCAAAATGTATATGAAAACAGAACACTGTAACCCATGATTGCATTAATGTACACAGTTATGCTATAAGAAGTAAAAATAAATAAATAAAATAAAAAAATAATTTTAATTGTAGAGATCTTTCTCGACTTCCTTAGTGAAGTTTATTTCTGGGTATTTTATTTTCCTTGTAGTAATTCTACGTGGGATTACTTTCCTATTTTCATTTTTGGACTGTTGACAGTTGTCATATACAAATGCTACTGATTTTTTAATATTTATTTTGTATTCTAAAACTTTACTGAATTTGTTCATCAGGTCTAATAGTTTTTTGTTTTTCTTTTCTTTTCTTTTTTTTTTTGGTAGAGTCTTGCAGTTTCTTTAGTTATAAGATCACATTTTCTAGAAAGAAGGGCATTTTATCCTCTTCCTTTCCAATTTGGATGCCCTTCATTTCTTTCTCTTGTCTGATTGCTGTAGCTAGAGTTTCCAGGATTATGCTGAATAAGAGTGGTGCAGGTGAGCATCCTTGTCTTGTTGCCCATCTTAGAGGAAAGGCTTTCAGTTTTCCCCCATTCAGTATGATACTAGCTATAGACCTGTCATATATGGCTTTATTATACCTTTATTAAGGTAACTTCTATCTATATCCAGTATCTTGAGAGCTTTATCATGAAACAGTGTTAGATTTTATTGTATCAATTGAAATGATCACATAATTTTTATTTTTTTGTCAACATGATGTATCACACTGATTGATTTGTGTATGTTGAAATATCCTAACATTCCTTAGGATGAATCCCAGGTGACCATGATGAATAATCTTTGTAGTAGTTTTTCTTTTCCGTTGTGTCTTTGTCTGGTTTTGGTATCAAGGTGACACAGGCCTCGTAGGGTGAGCTGGAGATTATTCTCTCTTCCTTGATTTTTTGGAATAGTTTAAGTAAGATTGGTATTAGTTCCTCAAATTCTTAGTGGAATTCAGCAGTGAAGGTATTGGGCCCTGAGTTTGACTTTGATCAAATATTTTTATTACTACTTTATCTTTATTATTTGTTATTGGTTTATTCAGGTTTGGGATTTATTCCTCATCCAGTCTCACTAGGTTGTGTGTATCTAGAAATTTATCCATTTCCATTTCTTCTAGAATTCCAATTTATTGACATAAAATTGCTCATAGTACTCTGAAATGATCCTTTGGATTTCTTCAGTATAAGTTTGTTCCTTTTTCATCTCTGACTTTATTTATTTGGGTCTTCACTTTTTTTCTTCTTAGTTGGGCTAAAGGTGAGTCTATTTTGTTTATCTTTTTGAAAAACCCACTTTTTGTTATTGTTTTGTGGTTTCAATTTCATTCATTTCTGTTCTGATCTTTATTATTTCTTTTCTTCTACTAATTTTGCATTTGGTTTGCTCTTTATTTTCTAGTTCTTAGAGATGCATTATTAGGTTGTTTATTCAAACCTTTTCTATTTTTTGTTGTAGGCACTTATAAATTTATCTCTTTTTACCACTTTTGCTGTTGTGTTTTTGTTTTCATTTGCTTTCTTTATCTCTTCCCTGACCCACTGATCACTCAGGAGCACATTGTTTAATTTCTATGTGTGTATATAGTTTCCAATGTTCCTCTTATTATTGATTTCTAGTTTTATTCCACTGTAGTCATAGTATAATTTCAATTGTTTTGAATTGTTTCAGACATGTTTTGTACCTCCCTTCTAGCTCACTAATTTGTTATTCTGCTTGGTCAATTCTGCTGTTGAGAGACTTTGAAGCATTTCTCAGTTTGCCAGTTGAATTTTTCAGCTGCCCAATTTCTGCTTATTTTTTCATATTTCAGTTTTGTTGTTAACTTTCTCTGATAGGCTTCTGAATTCCTTCTCCATGTTGTACTGAAGTTCATTAAGCTTCAAGACAGCTTTTTTGAATTCTTTGTCTGAAAGGTCATATATTCCTACCATTCCACAACTGTTCACTGGTGCCTTATTTAGCTTATTTGTTGGAGTCATGTTTTGTAGATGTTCTTGATAAGCTGTTGTTTGTCTATGTGAACACAGAAGAATTAGGTTGTTATTTTAATCTTTGTGGTCTGGGCTTGTTTGAACCTGCCCTTCTTGAGAAGCTTTTTTAGATCTTCAAAGGGAAGTAACTGTCATGATCTTAGTCATTGGCCACCACAGCCATATGAGCACTGGGAGTGCTCTATGCCCAGTAATCTTGTGGATTCCTGTGGTACTGCATTGGTGGACTTGGGTCAGATACAGGAGAATCCTTGGATTACTAGGCAAGGTCTCTCACTCTCTTCCCTCACTGTCTGTGCCTGGCTGCTAGAGTTGAGGGAGGAATGGTACAGGCACTACCCTGTGGTTACCAGCTCCAGATCATGTCTGAAACTAGCCCAGTCTTAACCGTAGCCTATGGCTGCTGCCGCCTCGCTACTTCCTATGTGTATTCAGAGTCTAAGGACACTTGAGGAGTCAGCAGGTGATGAATTTCACCAGGACTGGGTCCTTCCCATCAGGGAAACATGTTTCCTTCTGGGCCAAGCTGGGTAAAGACAGGAGAGAAGGCCTGGACTCAGGGGCTTCAGAAGTCCACTTGGCACTTTATTTTACTGTGACTAAACTGGCACCCAGGTTGCAAAACCAAGTCTTCTGAATTTTTCTTTTTCCTTTCTCCCAATGGAAGAAGACTTCCTGAGCTGCGGAAGGGTGACATGGACTGGAGCTGAGGAAGGATGACATAACGACATAAGCACTGGCTTGACTGTCCTCTGTAGTACCTCTTTCTGTGATACAATATTAAAGGCAGGTAGCATGAGGCTGGGCACAGTGGCTCACTCCTGTAATTCTAGCGCTCTGGGAGGCTGAGGGGAGAATCACCTGATGTCAGGAGTTCAAGATCAGCGAGACCTCTTCTCTACCAAAAATAGAAAAATTAGTCAGGCATGGTGGTATGCACCTATAGTCCCAGCTACTTGGGAGCCTGAGGCAGGGGGATTGCTTGAACCCAGGAGTTTGAAGTTGAGATGATCTAGGCTGAGCCATGGAACTCTAGGCTGGGTAACAGAATGAAACTGTGTCACACATACACACACACACACACACACACACATAATGCAGGTAGCATGATGGTCCACCTGGTTTTTTTTTCTCCTGAAGTTTGCTTGCATGGATAGTTGCTATGTTTGCTATGATAAGTGGAGGTTTCTATTACACACATATTCTGTCATCTTGCTCTGCTTCCTCACACTAAACTTTATTTTATACAAAATTAGGTTAATTTTTCCAGGTGAGTGACAAAGGTCTGTGAGCTACTGAGATTTTCCCAGTAAAACTGACACCCAACTTTGGTCGGTCGCTTACAGGCACTTAGAAGAGAAAATGGAAATCATATTAGGAATTTCTGGGGGCGGGGGGAAATGTGTCCAGAAGTAGAACACAAAAATTTGTCCTGAAAATTCACATGAAACAACATCCATATGAGCTTTTAAATGTCACCTAGTTCTACAAATTTCAAATTGCCAAAGTCTTAAGTATACTGTACTTTTGCATTTCGTTATTATAACCCCACTACAATGAGCTTGAACTTAAGGTTCTTACATATAATTTCTTTCTCTCCTTTCTGTCCTCCTTCTTCCCTTTCTTCCTCCTGCCTTTCTCCTTCCTTCCTTCCTTCCTTCTTTCCTCCCTCCCTCCCTTCCTTTCTTCCCTCTCCCTTTTTCTGATAGATGTTCAGAGTAAGTTGAATGAGAACAAACATTAAATGTTTTAGTCTAAGCATCCAAATTTTCCTTTTTTATGGATATTAAAAGTCATGTTACTACCTCAGATTTTGTGTTCAATATTAGCTACATGTTGCCATAGAGCTGAATCATAGCCTTACCTCGGAAAACTTTACCTCCTGTGGGATTATCAGACAGGAAACTCTGAACTAAGGAGTGATATGTTAGTTAGGTCTTCATGGTATATATTTTTGCAGCCATTAAGAATATAATACATTTAAAAAATTATTTTATATTTGGCATTCTCTAAAAAAAGAAAATTGATATCTCCTTTCTTTTTTCTATGAGAGTAAAAGACAGTGTCCTGGGCGGGGAGGAACCAAGGGCTCCAATTTCTCACCTAATAACTCATTGAAAGAACAAGGCCTTCTTCTTTTTTTTTTTTTTTTTTTTAATACATTTGCCTTTTTATCTATGGCCAACATCCCACCTGCCTGGGTCATAACAATGCCTTTTATGCCAACATCCTTCTTCCAAGTAGAAGCAATGGAAATTACTCCTAAAAAGCAAAAAGAATGTCTCACACCCCAAATAAAACAGGGAACACTTTTTTTTTTTACTGATATGTTAAAAGAAATACTTTCACTCCTCACAAAAGTAATCATATGCATAAATGTAAAATGCAGAAGGAAATAAGCATTGTGAGTTAACTAACTTGGGTTTTATTATTCTAAGACCAGATTTTTCTCCAGGAAATTTGAATGCCAAGAATTCTTGAGTTGTGTGATTTTTACTGGCACTTGTAAGATTTTTTTTTTTTTTTTTTTTTGTGACGGAGCCTCAAGCTATCCCCCTGGGTAGAGTGCCATGGCATCACAGCTCATAGCAACCTCCAACTCCTGGGCTTAAGTGAGTCTCCTGCCTCCGCCTCCCAAGTAGCTGGGACCACAGTCGCCTGCCACAACGCCCGGCCATTTTTTGGTTGCAGCCATCATTTTTGTTTGGCGGGCCCGGGCTGGGGATTCGAACCCGCCACCTTAGGTGTACGTGGCTGGCACCTTAGCCGATTGAGCCACAGGCGCCGAGCCCCATCTCCAGTTTTCTATGTAGCCCAGGACCATGTGGTTTGGTTTTATTGATTCATTCACCAGGGTTTGAATCAGCTTCGGTTCTTTTTAGGCCGATAACCTGGGATAAAAATATAATAAACTAGGACCCTCATTTACTCGTCTGTAACAGGGATCTGAGGAAAGCACCCTGTTTGTGGGTTGTTTTGAGAATTAAATGAGAAACGAAATGCTCGGCATGGTTCTTGGCACCTAAGAACTCTTCTTTGAGGATAAGCCTTTCCACACCACTCAATCCTGCCAGGCTACTGCTTTAGCTTCCCACTTATCCTGACAGCATATACAATATCATGCATGCTAGAAAGGTTCGTCTCTCATCCTAGTCTTGTGAGTTGGAGAGCTGCGAGTCAATCCTTGGAGGCTGATCTATTGCATGCACCCACAAAACTGAGTTTCTGAAAATGCACACTGAGGACCAGCCCCTAAAAATGGGAGGATCAAATAATCTCTTGAGCACAGCAGAGAGATCAGCCTCCCAAAGAAATACGCTCTCTTGGGGTTGCTTTAGTTACAGCCTACGCAATGCCCAGCTTTGTGATTCATTTATATCCATCCTCCTGTAGGCCAATTTTCATCTTAAGGATGTATCCGTCCCATTTACCATGAATCCTTTTGCCTTCAAGATGCTTTATATCAGTCCATCACAGAAATAATGGGGTAAGAGATAAATCTCAAACGAAACAAAGAAAAACAAAAACTTTACCCATCAAGGTCAACAGAAGCACCTGGAACCAGTCTCTGTGCTAAACGCCTCACACAAAGCCACGAACCAAACTTTGCCCTCTTGTTTCCTTTTTCTGTCTCTGCGGCCACCAACGCTCTTACATCGTTAACTGACGATCATGCTTCCTCCAACTGCCCCTTCCCCCATAAAGATTGCTTTAAGGGGGAAAAAAATCCAATAACCTCATTCACATTAAGATGTAAATTAGCAATTCCCTGCAAGGCTTAATAGGGTCTCTCTCATGGGGAATTTATATTTTAATGTGAACTAAAGGATCACATTTATAAAAGTATAATTTCAGGGATCAGAAAGTTAGATAGAGAAGGTCACTCAAGGAGGCTACAGGCATTTTCAAGCCTACATATGTGCCGGATTCTGGGCAGTGGAGCATGGAAAGGTCTGGGAGGAACAGCCAGGAGCTGAGACCAGGCAGAACATGGTGGGTGCTCCCAGGTGAGCCAGGGCCAAGTGGGAGGTGGAGCTTGGTGGCAGATGAGAGTCAGGGGCTCAGCTCTTCCAGAGATCAGCCTGGGGAGGCTCAGCAGGAAGCCACAGGGAGACCTGACAGACAAGGGGGGATTCTGACCAAAGGTAATAGGTATCTACAGACATCCCCACCAGAGAGACAGCAGTGCCCACAAACCCTGAGGGTTTAAGGTTTAAAGTGGGCTCAGTTTTGCATGAAACCACAATAAGAAATTCTGAAGCCAACTCCCAGAGCCCTGGGGATGCCAGCCAGGAAACCAGAGCAAGGAGTCACATTGCCCTTGGGGTACCTGGGATGTCACCAATATATCACCCAGTGTCTTGACTCCATCTTACTTCAGAGCAGGTTGTATTCAGCTCAAAAGGTTTAGAAAAGGGGGCCATGGCTTTAATACTGACACTTATCTGTCTTCTTTGCCACACTCCAGGCCTCACCTCACCTATTCTCTGTGCTGTCAGCCTAGTTCACAGAAACCTCAATCTAGGGCTCAAGCAGTCCTCCAGCCTCAGTCTCCCAAGCAGCTGGGACCATAAGCACGTACCACAATGCCTGGCTATTTTTTTTCTATTTTTAGTAGAGAGAGGGTCTCACTTTTTCTCAGGCTGGTCTTGAACTTCTGAGTTCAAGCAATCCACCCACCTTGCCCTCCCAGAGTTCTTAGGATTCCAGGTGTAAGCTGTCACATCCAGCCCTTTGGTTCTTTCTTTTTTAGAGACAGAGTCTCACTTTGTTGCCCTGAATAGAGTGCTGTGGCGTCACAGCTCACAGTAACCTCCAACTCCTGGGCTTTGGCGATTCTTTTGCCTCAGCCTCCTGAGTAGCTGGGACTACAGGCACCCACCATAATGCCCAGCTATTATTTGTTGAAGTTTGGCCAGGCCAGGTTCGAACCTGCCACCCTGGGTATATGGGGGCAGAGCCCTACTCATTGAGCCACAGGCGTCACCCAAGCCCTTTGGTTCTTGTTCCAGTCTCCCATTTCTGTTTCACACCAGATGACTTCCTCCTATTCTCTACATCTGGCTTCAGTTCCAGCTTCTCAGACTTACTTCCCTTGGAGTAAATTACAATCTATGTAGCATGATCAAGAGATGTCTCTGTCAGTGTCCAAACTATTTCCCTCCTTCCAAGAAAACTTAGCCAACTGTGTCCCAATTACCATTACTGGATGCCCTGAGGAACCTTGCCGTAGGATGAACCTGGCCCCTGTATGTCAGTCAAATGATGAGGAGAGAAGTTCTGGCTAGTAGGTTGGGCCTTTCACTTCCTTTTTTTGAGACAGTCTCACTTGGTCACCCTTGGTAGATTGTCTTAGCTCACAGCAACCTCAAACTCTTGGGTTCAAGTGATCCTCTTGACTCAGCCTCCCAAGTAGCTGGGACTGCAGGTGCCTGCCACAAGACCTGGCTATTGTTTTTAGAGACAGGGTCTCGCTCTGGCTCAGGCCTCGAACCTATGAACCTATGAGCTCAAGCAATCCACTGGCCTTGGCCTTCCAAATGCTGGGATTACGGGCATAAGCTACTGGCCTTCCACATCTTAGAAGATTATCAGCAAAGCCCTAAATCCACTGGTCTAACCAGCCCTTCCACTGTTTCAGGGCCTATCTCAGATGCCATGAATCTTTTTGGACCATGCAACAAATTTGGAGAAGTCTCTGAGACTATTTGTCTTTTCTCTTTTTTGGGATATATTAGTAAGTTTTTTTTCTTTTATGGTAATAATGCTGTATAACAAGCAATCCCCAAATCTCAGAGACTTACAGGAACATTTATATTTGCATTTAGATTCCTCTCCAGCTTGTTGGACTAGCAACCATAGCTTGACTAGACCATCTGCATTTCAGACTGCAGATCCAGTTTAGATATGCTCTTCTTGTCCCTCATTCTAGAACCCAGGATGAAGAAACAGAAACTATTTGGGGCTTGTTCTTCTCGTGGCAAATGTTAGTAATAAAAAGAGAGCAAGCCGAACCATCTGAGCACATTCAAAACCTTTGGATGGATATAGTACAGATATATCTTCTCACATTCTATTGACCAAAGCAAAACACACAGGAAAGCCCCCAATCAGTAGAGTAGATAATAGAAAAGATAATAGTAGAGTCCAAAATAATATATCCTGCCCATAGTAAACCACGGCATGACCTCAGAGCAAAGATAGGATTATGAAAAAACAATACAGTCTACACTGTTCTGAATAGTGATAATATAATAACAAAATCATTTTAGGAGGAAGTGGAGGAAGAAAAAGAGGAGGAGGAAGAGCTGCACTTCATTGGGCTAGCCTAGGAACTGAGCACTGTACACGTTAGCTCATCTCTCCCACTGAGAGCTCTGAAAAGCAAAGGTCTTTTTAACTCTTAGATGATGAATGAGAAAACTTACGAACAGAGAGGTAAAATGAGCAAGTAACATGGAAACAAAAAATAGTTATGATCTCAGAGTGAGCATTACGTCAATTTTATGCCTTCTCTGCTATTAATAATAGAATATTATTAGAAATATTAGTTAGAATATTATAATATTCTATTAATAATAGAATATCGAACAGAAGTTTCTTTAATGATGACTTTGATTACTTACTGTATAAGAAGTCTAAGGAAAAGTGATTCCGGGTTTGGTTCCCAGTGGTCATTAGTATCCTCCGAAGAGCAAGCCTTTCCGGTTTCTGTCCAGCCATCTTCAGCATGTTGGTGTTGCACACCTCATGGTGCCAGGATGGCTGCTGCAATTCCAGGCTTCATATGTAGGTGACAATTTTTGAAACATTTCTGTCATCCCATTATTAAAGCCCTCAGAGGGCACTTCCCTTCTTGTCCCGTTGGTCAGAATGATACCACATATCAAGGCCGAAAGCAATGACCTGATGAAAGGTGAACAACTCAGACTGGCCTAGATCAGCAATTTTCAACCATGCTCTGAGAGGATCTTAGATGTGCTGTGGAAATTTTTAAAGATCATTAATTATTTTTTAAAGACGTTCAAAGCAGGCTTGGTGCCTGTAGCTCAGCGGCTGGGGCTCCAGTTTGAATCCAGCCCGGGCCTGCCGAACAACAATGACAATTACAACAAAAAAAATAGCCAGGTGTTGTGGCAGGGCACCTATAGTCACAGCTACTTGGGAGGCTGAGGCAAGAGAATTGCTTAAGCCCAAGAGTTTGACGTTGCTGTGAGCTGTGACATCACCGCACACTACCAAGGCTGAAATAATAAGACTCTGTCTCAAAAAAAAAAAAAAGAAAAAGAAGTTCAAAGCATAGTAAATATATTCTTTTTTCACTCTTTTTTTTTTAAATCAACATAATTTAAGTGTGCCACAGAAGTTTAACTAGAGGTTCAAATGTGCTATGAAATAAAAGAGGTTGAAAAACACTGGCCTAGATGAATTACAATTCACCCCTTTGGACGTAGGAGCATTATGGTCTTTTTAATCGAAAGGTCCTCTGAGACAAGTAAGTAAAATCAGAGTTCTGTTAATGAGGAAGAAAGGGAAGAAAGGCTGTGGGTGAATAGCTGATAGTCTGTCACAATTTCTTCTGTGCCAGCCTCTGTGACAAGCATCTTGCCTGTATCAACTCATTGGGTACTCTACAATGAACCTATAATTTAAAGGCTGTTATTAGTCTCAAATTTTGGATTTCACTCTGAAACTTGAAGTTAGTCTTCTAAGATCACTCCACTAATAAACAACGGAGCCAGAATTTGAAACTTAGATCAAAATTAGCTTCTGAAGCCAGAGTTCTCAACCAAAGTCTAGATACTTCTGCATGATATTAGCTGTAAAATATATCTATCTTTTCACATTTTAATATCCAGGAAATTAAAATGCAACTAATAACCAATGAAGTCTTAATTCTCTTCCCTGAAAGGTACATAAAGTAATGTAATGGTGTATCTTACAAAGACACAGCTATGAAGAAATATTAGACTTCCAGATCAGGATAGGGTTTAAAAAAGTGATACCAAATTACCCAGTCCAGGTATCCAAACTCCTAGGGCCTTGATTAACCACTATTACTAGGAATATGTGGGAGAACCCTCTTTGGCTTGCATTTTGCTTTGGTTGATGGGGCCTGGAGAAGTCCAGGCATAAGGTAAAGTTATATATCCTAATGACATATTCTTCATTTTGTTAGTTTCAACCTAGAATGACACCCTTGAATGACTGGTTGTCTCTTTCCTTATACTGTAACCTTGAAAACTTACGGGAGAAGACAGGTAGCCATGCCAGTCCATGCTATCCTCAGCTGGCTTCACCTATCTTGAGACCATGGTGCCTTTCATCTAAAACCTAATCCTGAACAGGACTTTAGCACATCCTGACAATAGAATGGGTAGCCCAGCAGCCCCACCCACAGCACCACATTGCTGCCAGCTGATTAGCCCAGATGAAGACCCGACTCTCAGCATCCTATGCAACCAAGTCTTTTCTATCCATGAACATCTTTTTACATGTATACAAATCAGGGCCTCCCTGTAAGTTACCTTTCCCTAGCCTCCTTTGCTCTCACAATCTCCATGGCTACTTGGGGGTAAATTAATCTTTTCTGATCCTCCTTCTTTGCTTGAGGATCTTGTGCCAGCCTTGCTCTAAGCTGGGAAAATTTAAAGGACCTTAAGATTGTAGCTAAGGCATCTTCACAGTGTGTTTTATTGGTGTGCGTCCTTAGAGAAAATTGTGGAAAATGCTTTAGACACAAAGATGAAAGAACCAAACTCTGTCCTCAAGTAAGACAGGCATGCAAATGCCCAACTAAACAGGCATGCAAATACCCAGCTGCAATAAAAGCAGAAAGTTACAAGGATCAAATAGAATGCATGAGAAACCTGGGGCGGGTGGGGGAAGGGAGTGAGAATTCAGGAGAGCATTATAGAAGCCTTTAAACAGATCCAAGTTATTAAAAAACACTTTTGGTAGAGGTGTAATACACTGAAACTGAACATTCCATAGTAGCAAGACTAGAGTCGAGCATCTCAAGAGGTAGAAGGCTGAGAGTAGTTTCAAGAGAAAAAGCAAGGAAGAGGTGAATATGAGATAGGAAGGGGGTGACAATAATGCTTTAGATGGTGCTCCAAAGAAGTAGAATCTGTGATGTTCTCCGGAAGAACTCTCAGGATGGCACCAGGAAAGAAGGATCAGCTAGAACCTGCCTTAGCCTGATCCTACGAAGAGCTCTGGAGGATGAACAGAGTTGTCATCAGAGTTGTTTTCCTTTACAGCAAGGACACTGCTTTTTTTTAACCACCTTAATAACCCCTGACTGGAGGCTTTCTCTAGGGGAAGGCACAGCTTCCCAGGCCATTCCAGGTAAGGTGAATCCCACAGGCAAAAGGCAATTGTCAGAGAAGGATACCTCTAGGAACTGGGAGCAGACTCAGCTGGGAATGTGGGTGGGTGACTAAAATCAAAAGTAGAACTTTCATAAGACTCAGTGATTTTTTATTTATTTCCTTTACTTTTTTTTTTTTGAGACAGAATCTCAGTCTGTTGCCCCAAACTTAGAGTGCTGTGGTGTTATCCTAGCTCACAGCAACCTCCAACTGGGTTCAAGTGATCCTTCTGCCTCAGCTTCCCAAGTAGCTGATGCTGCAGATGTATGCTACAATGCCCAGTGAATTTTCCTATTTTTAGAAGGAATAGGGTCTCACCTTGCTCATGGTGGTCTTGATCTTTTGAGCTTAAGCAATCCTTCTGCCTCAGCCTCCTGCAGTACTAGACTCTCTGGCATGAGCCAGTGTGCCTGGCCAACACTGATTTTTTAAAACTGAACCTCTTATGTTTTAACTTTCTGTTTTTACTCATCTATTGAGATATGGCAAATGAATGTTTTTTTTGAAATTATAAAGAAATATACAAAAAGGGAAAATGAGAAAGACTTGCTTGTCTCATATTGAAAGCAATCTGCCTTCCCTCTCTCTTTCCACTCTGGTAGAGACATAGAAGAATTTCTAGGACTTAATGGTAAGCTACATCAGGAAAGAAGTTAAGCATTTGACCAAGGCTATCTATGTCAGGACTCAACTCAAACTTGCTTGAGAGAAGGGGGACCTTATTGGCTCAGATGACTAGCAAGGGGGAGTTGGGGCCTAATCAGCAACATGATTGAAGCAGGACTCAAAACAAAGTGGTTGGGACTTACTTTTTGTACCTTTGCCCAAGTTCTTCTTATGTATTGGGCTCTTTCTCTTAATCTGTATATGGGGTAGAAGAGAACAGTATTGGACAGTTTGGGGCTTACACTAGCTAATGACATTAGGACTTTTACACTCCTTTACAGCATACATAGGTAAATCCCAGGGAAGATCCCTGATTGGCTGTCTTAGATCCCATGTCCATATTTTGGACCAATCACTATGGTATATGGCATAGACTACTTTAAGCAAACAAATACCTTTCTCTTTCGCCTGCCGGCACATATCCAGGACAACTAGTCCAGCCTCCTTTGCAGTGTGATGTAGCCAAGTGACTATGTTCTGGATGGTGGAATACGGGAGGAAGTGGTGAGTATCACTTCTAGGTCTGGCCCACAATTACCTCCTACACCCAGTAATTCATACACTTCCTTCTTCCCTGTGTGCTGGTCATATGCAGAGGATCATACTGAAGACTTTAAGGCTGAGGAAATGATGACAGTACAAGATGGAAGGAGCTTAGGTACCTGAATGTTGGTGTAGAAGAGGTCCTGCCATTCAAAAATATCCCCCTTACCTCCTACATGTGCAGAAAATAACTTTTGTTTGTATTAAGGCACTAAAATTTTGGGCTGTATATAACAGCCAGTATTTCTTAATCTAACTAACATGGGGTACTACAAAAAGTCAGCCTTGTGGACAGGTGAACAGGAAACTACAGTCTTGAGCCAAATGTCTGTTAGTCATTGACTCTGACTGAATTCTGGTTGACTGCTTGAGTCACACGTCTTTGCTCACAAAAATTGCTAATGTCACTGGGATAGATTACCAGTTTCAGGGGACTGAGTTGTTACCTTCTCTTATAACTAAAGGCATAGAATATTATGATTGTCTGTAGTCCTGGGGCCTCATAGAATGGAGAAGGAACTAATCCCCAAAGATAATAGGAGCATTCTGCAGACAAGGGCACTGTCACGACTTCATCTAAAATAAAACCACAATGCCAGTGGCATGCACTAGAACACAGAAGAGTAGAGTTATCTTCAAAGAGCCTGTGATTCTTAGCTAAAATATTTTGTCAGGAGAAACCATGTTTACTTTCTCAGTGAAAAGAATCACCTTCCCCCGAGAGTTGGTTGCTCCTGTTTCTCTGTATGTACCTACCCACAGGTACTTCCTGCTCTAGCCAGAAGTACCCGTCATATACAGCAGGCCCATCTTTGCAGTTCTGCCACTGTGGTTCATAGCATCAGTGTGCCTCGAACTCACAAAGGGCTTGTGAAAACACACGTTCTGGAGACAACATCCAGAGTGGTTGCTGGTCTGGGCACCGAGTTCTGAGAACCACAGGCTGGTCCAGGGAAAGGGGGGTGGGGGGAATGTTGTGTTGGCAATTGCAGATGGCTGTTAGCATGATATTAACAGATCACAACAGGCTTAGACAAGGAATGGCTTGTTTGTTTTTTTTTGAGATGGAGCCTCAAGCTATCCCCCTAGGTAGAGTGCCATGGCATCATAGCTCATAGCAACCTTCAACTCCTGGGCTCAAGCGAGTCTCCTGCTTCCGCCTCCCAAGTAGCTGGGACCAGAGGCGCCCGCCACAACGCCCGGCCATTTTTTTTTTTGGTTGCAGCCATCATTGTTGTTTGGCGGGCCGGGGCTGGGGATTTGAACCTGCCACCTTAGGTGTACATGGCTGGTGCCTTAGCCAATTGAGCCACAGGCGCCAAGCCGGAATGGCTTGTTTTAAAGCAAATATGAAAGTAAATCTAAGGAATCCCTATTTCAGGGCTGGACCTTCACATAGTGATGGGTAAAACTGAAAGGCCTTTACTGACTAAGTTTCAGGAAGTCTTCATAGTTGAATAAAGTAGCTTAGCCAGACACAAAGACCCGATGTACAGCTTCACCTTCTTCCCACCTGAGCCTACTGTCTCACATGTCCTCAAAGCAGCTGCTCTTAAAGGCTAAAAAGAGAGATGTTGGGTCTCAGACACAAACTAATAAAAAACAGATCTGAGAACTATGTTTAGGATCAGAACTATGTAATGACGTGAGTGTACTAAATTTTTGAAGCTCTTGCATTGCCAAAGAAACTGAGCCAGGACTGAAGAAGTTTGGATTGTTTCAGCTTTAAAACAACCTTCAGTCTAGAATGTAAGATGCATGAGAAGAGGGATTTTTTGTGTGTTCTGAAACCACTGAACCCAGTGCCTGGACAGGCCTCACAATGGAGGGTTAGCTTAATAAATGGGCTGAGAAAAAAGACAAAAACCCAATACAGCCTTCAGCAACCTGAAATTTGCAGCCAGAATCCTGCTATAAATGCTGTGTATTCCCCGAGGAAGGCATAGTCTCCACTTGGCTCCCCAGGTACAGCCATGGAAGTTTTGGAGACAGAAAGAAACTCCTGGAGGGCAGATCTGAGGGCACAGGGAAGAAGGACAAGGAAGTTACTCCCAGAGAGGAGAATAAGAGTCTGGCAAGGAAGTCCCCTCCCTCTCAGGGTGCTCCATCCAGCAATAATCCCCTCTAGACACATTAATTGAGTGTATGGACTCACTCAGGACACTGTTTAGGACAGGCTAATTGGCTGGCTGAGGTGGCTCACACCTATGATCCTAGCACTCTGGGAGGCCAAGGTGGGGGCATCGCTTGAGCTCAGGAGTTCAAGACCAGTCTGAGCAAGAGCAAGACCCTGTCTCTACTAAAAACAGAAAAACTAGCCAAGTGTCATGGTGGATGCCTGTAGTCCCAGCTACTGGGGAGGCTGAGGGAAGAGGATAGTCTGAGCCCAAGAGACTGAGGTTGCTATGAGCTATGATGATGTCATGGCACTTGACCCAGGGTGACAGACTGAGACTCTGTGTCCTCCCTTCCCCCCCCAAATATCAATTAATTGCTATCACAAAAAGTTCTAAACTCAACCCAATAGAGATTTATTTCTCAAGAGAGAGAATCACTCTTCCCTGGGGTCTTGGAGTCTTTAACCAAACCCTTTGCATTTTACTGACAGAGGAATAAGACAACATTGGATAATATTCGTCAATTCTTTTCTACTTAGCCTCTAAGTGACCCACATGAAGCTGCTCATATCCCATTGGGAGAATTTCTCAAATGGCCCCACTAAACTCTAAGAGGACTGGGAGGGAAGTCAAGCTCTTTGCCCAGGAAAAAGAGGAGAATGGAGACATTAGTGAGCACAAGCAGTCTCGGCCAGAATGTTAGTGTGCAATTGAAACAGTAAACTTATTTATTTATTTTTTGAGACGGAGCCTCAAGCTGTCCCCTAGGTAGAGTGCTGTGCCATCACAGCTCACAGCAACCTCCAACTCCTGGGCTCAAACGAGTCTCCTGCCTTCACCTCCCAAGTAGCTGGGACCACAGGCGCCTGCCACAATGCCTGGCTTTTTTTTCTGGTTGCAGCCATCATTGTTGTTTGGCGGGCCCGGGCTGGATTTGAACTTGCCACCTTAGGAGTATGTGGCTGGCACCTTAGCCACTTGAGCCACAGGCACCAAACCAGTAGAATAATTTAAATTGCACATGTCCACCCTGTATATCCCTATACATGACTCCCCAGATGAAACTTATTTAATAACATAATATTTAATTAAAACATATTTGTCTTCTATATTGAATCCTTCCTTCCTTTCCTCCTGCCTCCCCCTCTCTCTCCTTCTCTCTTTCCTTCCTTCCTTCCTTCCTTCCTTCCTTCCTTCCTTCCTTCCTTCCTTCCCTCCTTCCCTCCCTCCTTCCTCCCTCTCTCCCTCCCTCCTTCTCTCTTTCTTTATCTCTCTCTCTCTCCCTTCCTCCCTCTTTCCTTCTCTCTCCCTCCCTCCCTCTTTCTTTCTCTCTCTCTCTTTCTTTCGAGACAGGATTTCTCACTATGACCCAGGCTTGAAGGCAGTGATCCACCTGCCTCAGCTTCCGCAGTATCTGGGGCTGCAGGCTCATATTCCACCAGGCTGGGCTGACTTTTCTATTTGTAGTAGACACAGGTCTTGCTCTTGTCAGGCTGGTCTGAAACTCCTGGCTTTGAGCCATCCTCCTTCCTTGGCCTCCTAGAGGGCTAAGATTACAGGTACGAGCCACAAGGACTGACCTGAATGTTTCTTATTGAGGTAGTTGCAGGAAGGAGGACAGAGGGATTCTTGTTTTCTGAATATTAATGATTTGCCTCCCTGCTGGTACAGAGGTCACTATGACCATATGTAAAATTAATTCTGAATCAAACATTTCTCTTTGCTTAATAGTATCTTCTATTCTCAATCATCTGATAGATGACATTCAATAGTATAATATAAACATATTACAAACAATTGCCAAAGACCAAATATATATATGAGAAAGCTGGGCTTTCCATTGAGAAAGAAGATTTCAGCTCCCAATGTTTTAAGCAAATATATATATATATGTTTGGTCTTTTCAGCTCCCAGTGTTTTAACCAAATATATGTATATATATTTGGTATTTATATATATTGGTCTCAAATATACATTTATTTGAGATAGTGTCTCACTCTGTTGCCCCAGGCTATACTAGAGTACCTTGGGGTCATAGCTCTCAGCAACCTTAAACACCTGGGCTCAGTGGAACTCTTTGCCTCAGCCTCCCCAGTAGTTGGGACTGCAGCTGTGCACCACAAAGCCCAACTAGTTCTTCTATTTTTAATAGAGATAGGGTCTTGGTTCTTGCTCACATTGGTCTCTGAACTCCTGAGCTCAAGCAGTCCACCTGCATTGACGTCCCAGAGTGCTAGGTTTACAGATGGGAGCCACCACACCCAGCAGATGATTAAACCTTGCCAAAGGTGCTAGATTTTATGCCATCAATAAACATGATATTGGTGAACATTTTAAACTTCACTCTCCTCACTCTCCCCCCAAATCAGATAAAGCAGAAATTAATGGATTGACAAGTGAAGAAGACAAATGAGACCAATAAAATTTGTACATTAGAAGTAAATAATTTAAATATCGAGAGTTAAGAGGCACCATTAGGAAAGCTGGGCTTTCCATTGAGAAAGAGGACTTCAACTCCCAGTGTTTTAAGCAACTTTACCTTCTTATAATCATACTACAGAAGTCAATTACAACTTTAAAAATGTTACATTACATGTAAATACATAATTCTACATATACTGACTATACACAAAAGCTGGCACATAATTTATTCCCTGTCTGGTATATAACAACTATTGCAAAGCTGTCATCTTAACCTAAGCTTAAGAAAAAAAATATATATTTATGTATATGTATATAAACTTAATTTTATAAATTTTTTCCCTTTCTTTTCTCAGGCTTATTTAAATATTAAAGTCTTTCTTCACTACTTCCTATGAAATTTTGGTCACTATTTGAAGTGGGATTAAATTTCGCAGCACCAGATGTGTTCAACTAGCAAGGTTCTCCTCCCATGAAGAAGCATTGGACAGAGAAGGCCTGGATGTGTGCTGAGGAGTGGAAGGCAAGTCATGGTTAACCTACATTTAACTGTCCAACAGACAGGTAGACATACAAAGTGATGCACAAATGTTTTTGAATATTCTTATGCATTGCAAGGGAAGTAACTGAATGAACTGGAGTATAGAAAGGGTGGGGGCTGAGTGGGGAATATCATAGAGCAAGCCTGGAAGCCATGTAGAGGGACAAGATCATACTCCCATGGGGTTGACCAGAAGCCTGACAGGCCTCTTGAAGATGTGGAAGAGATGTTTAATGCACTACTCTGGGATGGGGTGATACCCATGTATATCAACATCTTCTCTGCAGGGGTTGTTAAGATGACGTTTCTGAATATATGTAAACTGGAAAGTGCTATGCAGACCTCAACTGTGTTTTAATCATTGTTATTATCTTGGGGTGTGACATTAGAAGATTCCTCCACTTGAATTCCTTTAGACTGTTTTTATCATTCGGTAGGAAATATTTTCTGATGTTCTCTGTGATTCTTCTTTGAGCCATGAGCTATTTAGAAGTGGGTTAATTTTCTAATATTTGAAGTTTTTCTAGATATGGTATTAATCTAATTCCATTAGGGGTAGAGGACATGCTCTGTAAGATTTCAATCACTGGAAATTTATTGAGAGGGTCTTTTTAATACCTCAGAATTTGGTTCTATCTTTGTGAAACTACTGCTCCTACTGCTTGTACTTGAAAGAATGTGTATTTTGCAGCTATTGGGTGAGATGGTCTATAAATATCAATTGGGTCAAGGTGGCTAATATAGACTCTTTAGTTTTAGGAAAAAAATTAAATGCCTAATCATTTGGGGAATAGAAATTAAATATGGTAAATTCATGTACAAGACTATTATATTGCTAAGTACTTATGAACGATTTTACTCTGTTGACATTCTTGAACTTGGAAAATTTTCTCACTAGCTTGACATGGCTCACCGCATTTTCGTTTCAGACAAATTTCCTGAGTAGATGAGAATGACTAAACATAGTTATTTTTATTTATTTATTTTTTTAAAGACAGAATCTCATTCTGTCACCCTTGGTAGAGTGCTGTGGAGTCATAGCTCACAGCAACCTCCAAGGCCTTCTGGGCTTAGGCGATTCTCTTGCCTCAGCCTCCTGAGTAGCTGGGGCTAAAGGCACCTGCCACAACCTCTGGCTATTTTTTGTTTGCAGTTTGGCCAGGGCCGGGTTCAAACCCACCACCCTTGATTTATGGGGCCAGCACCCTACTCACTGAGCCACAGGCACTGCCCTACTAAACATAGTTATGGATACTTAACTTTATACAAATTACAAAGAAATATTTATTATCAGAACTTCTGAAGCATCACAGCACTTTAAACCTCAGCTTTTCAAGAATTTTCTGGAAGGGCTATTCAAAGCTAGAATGATCCATAAATCTGGACGTGTTTACATTTTGCTCTTCTTAATCGTTGAATGCACAATCAATTGAATCAATTAATTCCTCTAAACAAATAGGAAGCCCGAGGGCCTGTGCAGTCTATCGTCTCCCTGTGTTCAGCTGTGAGCTGTATTTTCCATCAGGCCAGGATGATGGAAGGAAGAACACGGAAGGGGGAAAAGGGACTTGGGGTGCTCCCAGTGAATGGTCACAATATAGGGGTGTATGGCACACCTTCTGGGTATGGGACAGAACTGTCACAGGGACTCTCCCTAACAAATTCAAATATTGTGACCTGATTGTTTGTACCCTCACATTAATCTGAAATTTTTTTTAAAAAGCTGTATCTTTAATTCTACTTAATTTTAGCTGATTTAAATTTAAATAGCCACCGGTGACTAGCAGTGACTACTGTACTGGACAGTACAGCTCAGAGCAGGGGCAGGCCCAGCCCCGCACCCGGCTGGGTGTTTGGCGGGGTGTAAGGCTCTGTTGAGTATTTCTCTGGCCACTAGGTACTGTGCTGCGTCCTGGACATCCACCTGCAGCCATGGCAGATGCAAGTCGCTCTTCTCATGGTGCTTATGATGTGCTGGGGAAAGAACGTAATAAACGTATGAGTAGAATCTGTAGTACTATATATTGGATGATGGTGACAATTAAAGGGAAAAATAAATCAAAAGGATGAGGATGATAGGGAATGTGAGGGCTGGGGCAGGGGGTTGTTCTTTACATAGGGAGACGTTGAGCAATAAAAAGGAACCTTTGAGTAAAGACTTGCTGGGGCTTGGAGGTTAGCCGAGCCCGAAAGGAGCTTTGTTCCAGGCAAAGGTCCCAAGGCGAGATCAGGCCTGGAGCGCTCCAGAAACAGAAAGAGGCCGGAAGGGGAGGGATGACAGGCGAAGGGGGCCACGAGGGTGATGCTGTGTGTGCTTCAGGGAGGGACCGGGTCTGGAAGGCTTGAGAGGTTTTTTTAATTTAAAGCCTTTGGCTTTACCCTGTGTGAGGCGGGAATCCCTGGAGGGTTTTGAATAGAGGACTTTGCTATGTCTGATTTGCATTTTCTAGGGATCACTCTTGCTACCCTCTAAAGAATATGTTGGGTCCAGGGAAGATACTAAAGGAGCATGCAGAGAGATGTTCTAATGATCCAGGCAAGCAATGTGGTAACCTAGACCATGACGCCGTAGAAGGTGGTAACAAGGAGGAAACTCTGGGGTTTTTTTGAGACAGAGTTTTATCTGTCACCCTGGATAGAGTGACATGGTGTCATCAGCGCTCACAGCAACTCAGTCTCTTGGGCTCAAGCAATCCGCCTGCCTCAGCCTCCTGAGTAGCTGGGACTAGAGGCGCCCACCACGACACCCAGCTGGTTTTTCTGTTTTTCGTCTTGCTCAGGTGGGTATTGAACTCTTGAGCTCAGGCGATCCACCTGCCTTGGCCTCCCAGGTGTGAGCCAACGTGCCCGGCGGAAGGTCTGCTTCTAAAGGCAATACCAACAGCATTAGCTAACGGATTGGTCATGGGTGGTAAGCCAAAGATGTCAGGCAGAGTGGGGTGCAGTTACTTTGTCCTGCATAATAAGAGCGGAGCTGCCACCCCTGGTGGGGCAGATTGTGGATGCGGCAGCAAGTTTGGGCCACAGACCAGGAGTTTCCTCTGGTGAGCCCCAGTCTATAGTGAAGAAGGAGTGCGCTCTGGATCTTCCAGCTCCCGTGGTCTGGGAATCTGCCATTACAGCAGACAGTGCCATCTGCCCACCTTACAGGCCGAGGAAAGCCTGATGCTCTGGAGCCTGCCTGCTCTATGGGGCAGTCAAGACGCCGCCGGGAGTCTCCCTGGCTGCCTGGCTGCTCCCTGCAGCCTCAGCTGCCGTGACTCCAGAAAGGGCAAAGCAGCCAGGACACCGGCCCACCCAAAGGAAGCTGTCTAGACAATGTCTTTCATTCCTTGGTAATGTGGTTTCCACTTATTTTTAAATTTAATTTTAAGGAGGGGGATAGATAGAATGCATTGTGTTTGTTCCCCAGTGTTACCTTCCAGAACTAGAAAACATTACAGGCCTGGAGAGGTGACTCAGACCTGTCATCCCGGCACTCTGGTGGTGGGGAGGGAGGGATTGCTTGCGATTAGGAGTTTGAGACCAGCCTGGATAAGAGGGAGACCCCATCTCTAAAAAAATAGCTGGGTGTCATAGCAGGCACTTGTAGTCCCAGCTACTGGGGAAGCTGAGACAGGAGGATCACTTGATCTCAAGAGTTTGAGGTTGCTGTGAGCTATGATGCCACAGCACTCTGCCCAGGAGATAGAGTGAGACTCTGTCCAAAAAAAAAAAAAAAAAAAAAAGACAACATTACACAATTTTAGAGCAAAAGATATGTTCAGAATATATATAGGGTCCTGGAGATAAAATATTGCTTATTAGAACATTTAAAAATAAATTTGTCTTTATTGTATATAAGTTTGTTTAAAATCGGAAAGATATGATACAGAAAATCAATGCAATTATCTTTAAAAGGCATAGACACTTGAGTTAAAAAAGAAAAAAAAACACACAAACAAACAAAAAACTGAGAGTTTCTTTCTCCACTCCCTCTCTTCATCCCAGAGTACGATTTTCTAGGTTTTGGAATCTTTCCTTTATGAAAGTCTAGAAATCTGGAATTTGCTCTTTCTTGGAGATATGGCAAGGCAATGAGATGTTTGTCATCTGATAGGACAGAAGGCCTCTTTGCTTTCCTGGGAGAGCACAAACTTGGAGAATGTGGAGCCCACAGAAAGATAACTAGAAGGAAAACCCTGCAGAATGCCCACAGGGCTGGCCAGCTTTCTCACGGAGAAGGATTTGCCAAATAGGGGCTGCATTGTTAGGCCGACCAGCTGCCCCGGATGTCTATCTCCTTTAACTTTCCTAAATGCCTCTGTGGAAAGAGGGTTTGTTTATCCACCCGTGGGGCGGAGTCCTCGCTTTGGGCAATCCACATCCTCTGGCTGTCCTTTCTCATCCCCAGTGGGCACTTGCAGTCCTTTGCTCAGACCCCGCTTACTTTACTCTCCTTTACACTGGCGCCTCCCCTTCCGTGGGAGCTGCTGTTAACGGTTGCACCCCTGCCTGGAGGAATGTCCTTGGCTGATAGAAGTCGCCTGGCCTGGAGATACCTGGCAGGTTAACTCTCTTATTGGCCAAATGGCCATGACTCATAAATTAAAAGGCACAAAATCCTGGTCTTTTTGCCCCAGGCCAGGCAACTCTGTGGTGCTTTTTGCTTAAGTCCTCAAGTCCTCTGCTGCTCAGGCCCCCATTCCTGAGCCCCCATCCTCCTCGGTGCCTTTCTCTTCTCTCTCTTGCTTGCCTTCCTCTCTTTAGTTCTGAGAACACTCTTTTAATGCATCATGTGCACACACATTCCTTGGTTCAGGATCTGCTTCTATGAACCCAAGACAATGTCTCCTAATCCCAGAGTGAGGACCACATTCTATGACATCTTATCTCAGGAGGAAAAAAAAAGAAAAAAAAACCTTGGTTTTTTTTTTTTTGAGACAGAGTGTCACTCAGTTGCCCTTTGGCAGAGTGCTATGGCAACAAAGCTCACAGAAACCTCAAACTCTTGGGCTCAAGCAATTCTCTTGCCTCAGCCTCCTGAGTAGCTGGGACTACAGGCACCCACCACAAAGCTTGGCTATTTTTAGAGGCAGGGTCTCACTCTGGCTCAGGCTGATCTTGAACCTATGAACTCAGGAAATCCACCAACCTCAGCTTCCCAGAATGCTAGGATTACAGGCATGAACCACCGTGCCCAGCCTACACCTTGCTATTTTTGGTTGTGACAAACAGATTCCTTCAATATATATAAAAGCATTATGAGCCTGTGGAAGACTATTGGCAACTGTCTTTTGTCCCTCAAAGAGATGCTTGGTGTGTTTGACACTGGCTAGGATGCCACAGATTGCAGCAAGACTGAACTCATGGATAAGGGCCACGTAAGTCTGACCACAGCATGAGTGAACAAAACACACCACAATCACAGGGAAGTCACAAAGGACAATTTTAACCTGTAGAAGTTTCAACTTTATTGAGTAGCTACTGGGTTTCTTCATAATGTCTTATTTTTTAACCAAGTCAAAAAGTAGTCTGGGTGGAATTCTCCAAAATAGCAACCTAATGCACCCCCCACCCCATACACCAAAGTGTGGTCCATTGACCACTAACATTGGTACCACTTGGGAATTTGTTAGAATTGCAGATCTTAGGCCCAAACACAGACAGCCTGAATCAAAATTTGCATTTTTAACAAGATCACCCAGGAGATTCTCATGCATAGGAACGTTTAAGAACACTGACTCAAAGATGTCCTACTGGTGGGTTTTGCTTGGCTGTGATAACTGTGCAACAATTTGAAGGTGACAGAATCCACAAAAACTATAACTCGAGGTAGAATAATGACTTCGTCCTCTAGAGGTCATTTATTCTGTAACGTGAACTACCCCGGACAGAGGCTAGAACTGGGGGGTTTACAAAAGATCTGCAAGAAACCAAAATAGATACACCAAGTTCATGACCCAAACTCACCTGTCCTACAGGAAATCTTAGACATGCTCTTAGTTGGTGATTCTTTTTAGCTGTGTGCTCAAGTCTAACAAGAGTACTTACCCGGTTTTAACGTCGTCGGGAAGTTTGAAAGAGCAATGAATGAAAAGGGGGAAGGTGAATTCCCAGAGTTCTCAAAGTTTTATCCTGGGTCCGGCAGCTTGCTGAAAACGCAAAGCTGGAGTTCACATTTTGACCTACTAATCAGACACTAGGGGGATGTGGACCAGGTGTCCCTGGTTCAATAAGCCCTCCAGGGGATACTGATGCACGGACAGGTTTTTTTTTTTTTTTTTGAGATGGAGCCTCAAGCTGTCCCCCTGGGTAGAGGGCCATGATATCACAGCTCACAGCAACCTCCAACTCCTAGGCTCAAGCGAGTCTCCTGCCTCAGCCTCCCAAGTAGCTGGGACTACAGGCGCCCGCCACAACGCCCGGCCATTTTTTGGTTGCAGCCATCATTGTTGTTTGGCGGGCCCGGGCTGGGGATCTTTTGTTCAATTTCATCAAAGAGCTATGTGTTAAATTTTTTGTACATTCTTTATAATACTTAGCCATGTGCTGGACAATGGGCCCATAGTGGACATTCGGTAATTAATAATGATGGATTTATTCTGTCTTTGAGCAAATTTTTTGATGCTTTTAGACTGAAGGAAAATTGGTTTGATGATACAAGTTTTAGAAGGCAATATTACTGCTAATGCACATTATGAAGGAACTATGGTATGTTTTATACTCCAGCAAATAGGAAAATGAAAATCAATCATGAGTCATATTCATTGATGGAATTTTGCTACCATCAAGCTCTAAAGTATTAATGGTGATGTTATTACAAAATATCTCACTCTGAGAGCATCCAAGCTAGCTTTATACACGAAAAAATCAGTCTGAATATGTTCTTCTGCTAGGAAAAGGGCTTGGTGGTCCAGTAAATTTTAAAATATGCATAAACTTGGCATAACTCTGCTTTTCTGTTGTCTCCAAATCTCTGGTGGCAAATTTTCTGAAGCTATCCTTGACTTATTCTGATTTAAATCACAACTTATAAATATGAAGAGAGACTGTCTACAATACTGTCTTCTGATCTGAAAAATGTACTTCAATGAATCTTTATTTATGTGCAGTACACTAGGCTGAATAAGGAAGATCTAACTCACAAGCTTAGTGTGCTTGGAGAAGGAAGGAAACTTTTTTTTTTTTATTACATCATAGTTGTGCACATTACTACTATCATGGGGTACAGTGTGTTGTTTCCATATACAATTTGAAACAGTCTCATCCAATTGGCCAACAATTTTTGTTTGTTGGTTTGTTTAATGCAGCGGTTCTCAACCTGTGGGTTGCGACCCCTTTGTAACAATGAAAAATACATTACAGCATTAGGAAGGTTGAGAACCGCTGATTTAATGTATTTTAAGCTCCTTACCTCTGTGATAGTTCTTTGCATATTGGAGCCCCTACCCCTACAAAGGAATCACTGTCCCAGTAGCTGGACAAGAGAGACTCAGAATAGGGCAACTGAAGCCAAAGCACTGGGACCAGCTACAAATACTGTTGTAACAGGCTCCCTGTGGGTAGAAGCTATAGTTGCCAGGGGAGGCAGAACTGCCGAGGAAACCCATCTTTGTCCTCTTTATCTGTACTGCTGCAGGCAGCAACAGCAGCAGCTGTTTGAACTCAGCAACCCTGTGTTCCATATTGAGTAACTGCATGAGTCAGATGCTGGGGATATGATGAAGGCCAGATATGGGCTTTAGGAGCACTCAATTTAGAGGCATAAAATTGTGCTTATAATGTCACCCCAGAGGAGGCAGCAAAGACACTCCACACCTGGAGGAATCAGGGAGATTATCAGGCAGAGAGAAAGAAAGGATATTCTTAAAAGTGGCAGCCCATAAGCATGGAGTTAGAACAGAGTACGGGGTGTTAGGGAAATGTTAAGTCATTTGAGGTGTCTGAACTGGAAGAATTCTGGGGCTGGGTGAAGGGATATGAGGCTGGAAAAGTAGGCAGGATCCATGATTATGTTGTATCAGGGATCTTGGATTTTTTCTGGGGACTAGTAGATGGAGGCTTCCAGAATTTCTTATGTTGATGAATCAACAGGTCAGATTTGTTATTTTAGAAAGACACTATACACCATGAAGGACAAAGATGTTTGGATTGTCTGGAGGTGTATTTTTAAATAATAAAACTAATGAGCAATAACTTTTCACTCTTACATAATGAATAAGATCTTAGCAGTATCCTCATAGGATGAAAGGATATCTATTGTTTATCACCAAATCTTCTGAGATGTAAATGTTAACACTTAAGAACACTATGTTCCATTCTGAGGGCAATCATCCCTACAGTGTTTGAAGAGGAATATGTCAAGTACAGACAGGCAAGTGAACACAGCAGTTCTGTGTCACATGCAGTCAAGGATGCAGACAGGAAATTTAAGCTGTGGCTGTTGGTTCTGGCAACATGGGTTGAACATGGATTCAGCTCTAGGGAAAATAAATACACCAAGTTAATGCTGCTGATGCGATTGACACAAATAGAGTTGTCCTTTCATTCTTTGTACTGTTGCAAGGGAAAGGAAGTTTTAAACCCACTCATATGGGTTCTTGTGACGCGCAAGCCTGCTGTTTCTTCACTTGCTGCTTATGGCTTTGTCAATAGTGATCTAAATAATCCTTACCCATAGATAACATCCATCATTTGTTTCTCCTGAATCCAATGACATTCCTTTCTATGAGGTTGATTTTTGAGCTTTTCTGGAACTGTATTCCCAATTTATGTGGGAATAGAACTCTAGTTGAAAAGCTCATGATGTCATTCATTAACCAAGTTAACTTGTTAACTGAGGTGCTGGGGATGTACACTGGTGAGGAAGCGACTGATGTGTCCTTTGCCTTCATGGGGTTTAAACTTCAATGTAAATGACACATCATAGTCACTAGATTTAGGGGGAGACATACAGCATTAAAAAAACCTGACATTTCTGCTAGGGAAATATTTTATAAACTATTTATTTTATAAGCTAAAACTCCAGTTTATTAATAAAACAGTAGCATTGGTATTAGAGTCTTGGTATAGGTATAAGAAGATAGAAGAAGTCAAAAGACTTGGGCTTGGCGCCTGTGACTCAAGCAGCTAAGGCACCAGCCACATACATGTGAGCTGGCGGGTTCAAATCCAGCCCGGGCCTGCCAAACAACAATGACGGCTGCAACCAAAAAATTGCCAGGCGTTGAGATGGGAGCCAGTAGTCCCAGCTACTTGGGAGGTGGAGGCAGGAGAATCGCTTGAGCCCAGGAGTTGGAGGTTGCTGTGAGTTGTGATGCCACAGTACTCTACCCAGGCATCAAAAAAAAAAAAAAAAAAAAAAGAAGACTTGAATTGTGTTCTTTTTGTTTTTCTAGCTATAGGTTGCCTTAATCTCTGGGCCACAGTTTTCCCATGTATGATATTAATAGCTTAGGCCAGACTAGGGTCTGCAACTCTGGCAGTATATTAGAATCATCTTACTCTTAACTTATTGAATCAGAATTTCCACTGGGGGAAGAGGCAGGCAGAGATATTTTTAAAGCTCCCAGGTGATTTTATGTATTTTTATTTTTTAAAGGCAAGACTAAAATTCACTGGATTAGATCAGAAATTCAATCTGGAAATCTATGAGTTTTCTCTGCACATGGGTACGGTGCTTAAATATTTTTAAAACTTACTGCCAAATTGAAAAAAAGAAGTGTTTTCAGCTTCTCTTGAAAAATGGAAAAATTATGCAACAATTGAGCTTATGTTTCTAAGTGGTAAAAATTCAAGGATGTAAACTAGTCTCCAACTGACCCACTTCATTGATTTCTGGTACCTTTCTGGCTGTTGAAGGCATTGTCATTTCAAAACTAAACTCGATGGTCTTTAAACTCTCCAATGATTTGAATTTCTTATTTCCAAAGCCAGAAAAATGATGGTAAACAAACTACACCTTTATCCATAAGCTAGTTTTTATATGAAGTCAAAGGGAACTTGATCTTTGAAGATGGAAAAATCCCAGGGTTCAGTGGAAGGGGAACCCCCTCTCATTAAGAGCAGAACTCCACACGTTACTGTGTAAAGGACACCTGCCTGGAGTTGAGAGGGAGGGGGGCGGAAGAGAATTTAATTCATTTTCTAGGGATTTTTAATGAAGCTTCACTGCTTTATTCTTTCTGGTTTAGGAGCCGGATCATTAGTTGGGAGGTGATTGGCTTTCCCTGGGGAGCAAAGAGGCAATTATTAGAGGCTTTGCTCACTTGTTCCTGTGATTTGCTGTGAGCTGGCTCTGAAGTTCTTGCCCTCCTTCAGCTTCCCTGTGGCCTTCATCTTTATGGCTTCCTGCTTGTCCGCTCAAGAGCAAGTACCTGGGTAGGGAGGTCTGATGTGTGTGGTTTCTTGGCAGCTGCCTGGCCTGGGATTTAAGTGGGTATATTTGAATTAATAGGTTGAAAATATGCACTCGAATTATGTAGGGCCACTTACAAAAAGGAATAATCCTTTGTGCCATGCTCTATTAAAAAATTACACCAACATTATGATATATATTATATATAATAGCAATAATAAAAGTAACAACTTTATGTGCCAGCAGTATTGCAGATTATTTATATACTACATAATTATTCTTCACAATTAACCTATGAATTAGGTGGTGCTGTTATGCCTATTTTATAGATGAGGAACACAAAGGATGAAAGCAGTATTTGATTTCATCTATTTCAAAAGTAGCAGAAATGAGACCTATTTAAACTGTATAATCAGACTTCTGATAGCCATTTTTCAAATGTGTGTTGATTTTGACAAAGATAAAAAACACTTTTACATTAAATATTAATTTTTTTCTAGTCCTTCTGAGTACTTGCTGGATATGTTGAGAGTGTCTTTGAATGTCTTTCATACATGGTGGATTACTGAATTCCTTGGATCATCAAACATCTTGAATTTAAATTTATTGCCTATTTTTCCTTTAACCTTAATTAAAAAAAATAACAAAATGTCATTGATAACCCAAGCAAACTAATTACTAGCCACATGACCCTGGGCTTCTCTGCTTCAATTTCCTTGTTGGGAATTTGGAGATAAATTCCTAACCTCCTCAGTCCATGGGAATACTTCCAGGATCAAGTGTGATAATGAATGAAAATGTATTCACGGGCTAGAAGATGCCCATGTGTATTTTAGGTACTGATGTACTCATTGTGACCATTGTAACGCAGAATATGAAACAGACATTCTTTTGCTTAGAGACAACTATCCATGGAGATTTTTCCATTTTAGAGACTTAATCCCATTAAAGGATTTTTAGATTGATTAGACAATGATATATATTTTTTCTTTTTGATCACTGGGGATTCACTGAGGGTGCAAGAAACCAGGTTACACTGATTGCATTTGTTAGATAAAGTCCCTCTTACAATCGTGCCTTATCTGCAAAAGGTGTGGCCCACACCAAGACCCCACCTCCTCTCTCCTTCCCTCTCTTTGGTCTTTCTTTCCCCCACCCCTCTCTCCTTTTTTCTCTTCTGCTCTCCCCTTTCCCCATCCCCACCATGTCATTAATTGTCCTCATATCAAAATTGAGTACATAGGATTCATGCTTCTCCATTCTTGTGATGCTTTACTAAGAATAATGTGTTCCACTTCCATCCAGGTTAATACTAAGGCTGTAAAGTCTACATTTTTTTTAATGGCTGAATAGTATTCCATGGTGTACATATACCACAGCTTGTTAATCCATTCCTGGGTTGGTGGGCATGTAGGCTATTTATACATTTTGGTGATTGTCAATTGAGCTGCAATAAACAGTCTAGTGCAAGTCTTCTTATAATAAAATGATTTTTTTCCTTCTGGGTAGATGCCCAGTAGTGAGATTGCAGGATCAAATGGGAGATCTAGCTTGAGTTCTTTGAGGGTTCTCCATACTTCCTTCCAAAAAGGTTGTATTAGTTTGCAGTCCCACCAGCAGTGTAAAAGTGTTTCCTTCTCTCCACATCCATGCCAGCATCTGCAGTTTTGAGATTTTGTGATGTGAACCATTCTCACTGGGGTTAGATAGTATCTCAGGGTGGTTTTGATTTGTATTTCTTGATAATTAGGGATGATGAACATTTTTTCATGTGTTTGTTAGCCATTCATCTGTCTTCTTTGGAGAAGGTTCTATTCATGTCTCTTGCCCATTGATATATGGGATTGTTGGCTTTTTTCATGTGGATTAATTTGAGTTCTCTATAGATCCTAGTTATCAAGCTTTTGTCTGATTCAAAATATGCAAATATCCTTTCCCATTGTGTATGTTGTCTTTTTGCTTTGGTTGTTCTCTCCTTAGCTGTACAGAAGGTTTTCAGTTTATTTAAGTCCCATTTGTTTTTTTGTTGTTGTTCTTGCAATTGCCACGGCAGTCTTCTTCATGAAGTCTTTCCCCAGGCTGATATCTTCCAGTGTTTTTCCTATGCTTTCTTTGAGGATTTTTATTGTTTCATGCCTTAAATTAAGTCCTTTATCTATCATGCATCAATTTTTGTGAGT
>CAUYQV010064664.1:0-26947 GCA_963574575.1 Galagoides demidoff
AGGAACTAGTACCTATATTACTTAACCTTTTACAAAGCATAGAAAAAGAAGGAATACTTCCCAACACATTCTATGAAGCAAATATCACCCAGATCCCCAAACCAGGAAAGGATCCAACAAAGAAAGAAAATTATAGACCAATATCATAAATAAATATTGATGCAAAAATATTCAATAAGATCTTAGCAAATAGAATTCAACAACACATCAAAAAAATTATACACCATGCATGATCAAGTTGGTTTTATCCCAGGGGTACAGGGTTGGTTCAACATATGCAAATCTATAAATATAATACATCACATCAATAAAATAAAAAACAAAGACCATATGATTCTCTCAATTGACCCAGAAAAAGCCTTTGATAATATCCAGCACCCTTTCATGATCAGAACACGTAAGAAAATAGGCATAGAAGGGACATTTCTTAAACTGATAAGAGGCCATCTATAGCAAATCCACAGCCAGTATCATATTGAATGGTGTAAAATTGAAAACATTTCCACTCAGATCAGGAACAAGGCAAGGATGCCCACTGTCTCCACTGCTATTCAACACAGTAATGGAAGTCTTAGCCATCAATCAGGCAAGAGAAGGCGATGAAGGGTATCCAAATAGGGTATGACAATGTATGACAATGGTGATTTTCCAGGTATAGGATCATATCATCAGTGAAGAGTCTCTGTGAAGAGTGAAGAGTGAGGATATGATCCTATACCTGGAAAATCCCAGGGAATCAACTTCAAAACTCTTAGAAGGGATCAAGGATTACAGCAGTGTCTCAGGATAGAAAATCAGTATTTACAAATGAGTAGCTTTTATATATGCTAAGAACAGTCAAGCTAATAATATAATCAAGTACTCTATTCCTTTTACAATGGTGCCAAAGAAGATGAAATATCTGGGAATCTACCTAACAAAGGACATGATAAACCTCTATAAAGAGAACTATGAAACTGGGAAAAGAAATAGCTAAAGATGTCAACGAATGGACAAACATACCATGCTCATGGCTGGGAAGAATCAACATTGTTAAAATGTCCATACTACCCAAAGCAATCTACAGATTTAATGCAATCCCTATTAAAGCGCCACTGTCATACTTTAAAGAACTGGAAAAAATAGTATTCTGTTTTATATGGAATCAAAAAAAGCCTCAAATAGCAAATGAATTACTCAGAAATAAGAACAAATCTGGAGGTATCACATTACTAGACTTCAGGCTATTCTATAAATCTATAGTGATCAAAACAGCATGCTACTGGCAGAAAAACAGAGTGGCAGATTTATGGAACAGAACAGAGAACCAGGAGATGAACCCAGCTACTTATCATCATTTGATCTTCAATAAGCCTATCAAAATATTCAGTGGGGGGAAGACTGCCTATTTAAGAAATGGTGCTGGGTGAACTGGCTGATAACCTATAGAAGACTGAAACTAGACCCCTGCCTTTCACCATTAACAAAAATTGATACTCACTGGATAAAGTATGTAAACTTAAGACATAAAAATATAAAAATACTAGAAGAACGTGCAGGGAAAACACTTTAATAAATTGGCCTGGGAAAATATTTTATGTGAACCCCCCCCCCCCCCCGCCAGGCAATTAAAGCAATACCAAAAATACATTACTGGCATCTGATCAAACTAAAAAGCTTTTGCACTGACAAGAACACAGTAAGTAAAGCAAACAGACAACCCTCAGAATGGGAGAAGATTTTTGCAGGTTGTGTTTCCGACAAAGATCTGATAACTAGAATCTACAGAGAACTCAAACTAATCAATAAGAAAAGAATAAACAATCCCATTTCTATGGGGGCAAGAGATTTGAACAGAAACTTTTCTGATTAAGACAGGTGCGTGGCCTAAAAACACATGAAAAAATGCTCATCATCCTTAATCATCAGAGAAATGCAAATCAAAACCACTTTGAGATATCATCTAACTCCAGCAAGATTAGCCCACATCACAAAATCCCAAAACTACAGCTGCTGGCATGGATACGGAGAGAGGGGAAACACTTCTACACTGCTGGTGGGAATGCAAGGAAATACGACCTTTTTGGAAAGACGTTTGGAGAACACTCAAGGAACTAAAAGTAGACCTACCGTTCAATCTTGCAATTCCTCCACTAGCGTATACCCAGATGATCAAAAATTGTTTTACAACAAAGACATTTGCACCAGAATGATTACTGCAGCCCAATTCATAATAGCCAAGACATGGAAACAGCCCAAGTACCCATAAACCCATGAAAGGATTAACAACTTGTGGTATATGTACACCATGGAATACTATGCAGTCATGGAGACTTCACATTTTTATGTTTACCTGGATGGAGCTGGAACATATTCTTCTTAGTAAAGTATCTCAAGAATGGAAAAAAAAGTATCCAATGTACTCAACAGTATTATGAAATCAATATATAACCACCTACACACTCATATGCATGGCAAAACATAACTATAGTCCAGAAAGTAGAAGGGAAGAAGAGAGAGAGGAGAGGAGAGGAGGGATATGAGAGGAGAGAGGGTACTTTTGGGGGAACCTCAACCTAATGTGCATAATGCAATGGTACATTTCAAAACTATGACATAATGATATGTAACTAACAAAGAAGGAAACAGACTGAGTGGAGGTAGAATTCAAAGTGTTTTAGTGAAATAAGCACCAAGAATGATATGAATCAAATATATAACTAAAGAATATAAAAAAATAGAAATCAAATAGATGCTAAAATATGTCTAAACTAAATTAAAAATAATTAAGTATTTTTAGTATCTATGACATGAAGGTGAAAGAAACTGTTTTAACAGCTTAATTTCATGAAAGGAGTCATCTTGATGTCACTTTTTATTATTTTATATTTTGTCAAAGTGTGAAATAGCACACTAGACTAGCACTTAGAAAATAATGTACAGATATACATAGACACACACACACACACACATACATACATAGATGTGCATGAGGCAATTTCAATAAATCCTATAATTGAAAGGAAGACTGGAAAAGTTAGCTAATGAAACAATGCTGGAATCTTTTTCTCCAGGTAAAGAATGATAACTATATTGCTTCTAGATGCCAGTAAAAATTCAGTAACACCAGATGCTACTATAGATAGTATGGCTAATTAAGATTTAATGTACTTTTCTGCTTCAACAATTAAATAGGGAGGGACTACAGGGAATTATTTTATATTACTAGGAAAATGATATAATGGTCAGAAAAGTGAAAATAAATTCCATGAAAATTGTTTGCTTTCATTTGTTTAAGGAATGTTTTCACATAAGAAAATTCTTTCATTCGGAATTTAAAATTTATGTTGTAGATTTTAGTGCTTTCAGAGTAAGAAGATTCTGGACAAACCAGATGTCATGACCATCTAGGAAATCTACATTTAATGGAAAAGGTCCTAGAGCTTGGCAGCCATTTTCTTATGGTCTGATTCGGCAGCATCTAACAGAGATGGCAAGTTCTATCACGCACCTTTAACTACCAAATTCACAAAACAAACAGAAGGTTTACCATGGGAGGCAGAGAAAGATCAGACTATATCCTCTAGTTACTCTTCCAGGAAAACAGCATGTGTCGTTGAAATTGCTATGGGAACCTGGGAGCTCATCAGAAAAATTGAGTTTCTGTTGAATGTCTTCTTTAATATCCTATGCCACGACCTCCACAGTAAACAAAAGGTTTACGTGCAAACATCCATTCTAACTACAATCAAACATTAACATTAAAATGAAGCATAATGATGTTAAACTTTATAATTTAATTATGGGACTGAATTCCTATTAAGCTTGTAAGTAGCTTCAATGTATGTTTTTTTGTTTGCATATCACTATTGATTTTAACATATTCTGTAAATTAAAATGAATAAAGGGGAAGATAGACTTGTGTTTCAGTTCACTTCTGCTTGTAACATAAAACAGAGGATAATGCTTTTAGATATTTCTTTCTCAAAAATGGCAGCTTTCCTCTAAACATTCAGTACTATCAGCAATCAAAACCAAAACTATTACAGAAGATAGTAAGAGAAGGGGAGGGGACACCTAAATGAACGTGAAATTAGAAACAGTAACTTAAGCCTCATTGTAATATTTCCTTCCATGAAACATTTTTATTACCTTTCAGAAATGTTGGATCTTTTTTGTTTTGTTTTGTTTTGTTTTCCAGTCTTTGGCCAGGTCTAGGTTTGAACTTGCCACCTCCGGTATATGGGGGGCTTGGTGCCCTACTCCTTGAGCCACAGGCACCGCCCTAGAAATGTAGGATTTGATTGGGAATTTGAATGTCTTAGGTTCTTCTAAATCATCTCTCTCATTTACAGGTTGTGTAACTTTGGGGTAAATCAAAAACATTCCTGGCCTTTCTTTCACAGACTTAATACCGAGCCACAGCTTCTTATTTTCTTCAGCTAATGCTACAGTGTAGTCAGTATCCATTCATGGCAATAAACTGATTAAAATATTAACAGATACTTCATCAGAGAAGACACAAAAATGGCAAGTAAACATACAAAAAGATACCCCCCCATCTTATGTCAGCAGAGAAATGCAAATTACAACAAAAATGAGAAACCACTACATAATTATTAAAATGGCTAAAATCCAGAACACTAACAACACCAAATGCTGGTGAGGACATGAAGAAACAAGAACTCTCATTCATTGCTAGTGGAAATGCAAAATGGAACCACCACTTTGGACGATAATTTGGCTGTTTCTTATCAAACTAAATGTATTCTTACCATACCATCCAGCGACTGTGCTCCTAGGTACTTACCCAAAGGAGCTAAAAACTTAAATACCCACAAAAACCTGCACATGGAAGGTATAGTAACCTTATTTATACTTATCAAAGCTTGAAAGCAATCAAGATGACTTATAGGACGGAAACAGATAAATAAACTGTGGTAGATTACAGAATCTATGTATTATTCAATGCTAAAAAGACCTGAGCTATCGAGATATGAAAAGACATAGAGGAACATTATATTACTAAGTAAAAGAAGCCAATGTGAAAAAAAACTACAAATGTATGATTCCAACTAGACGATATTGCAGAAAAGTAAAATAGAAGAACAGAGGATTTTTAGGGAAATGAAAATACTCTATAAAACAACGGTAGATGCATGCAACCTGATGTACAAGAGTGAACTCCCATATAAACTATGGTCTCGGCTGATAGTGATGTGTCCTTGTAGGTTCATGTTTGTGACAAATACACCACCCTGGTGGTGGATGTGGCTAACAGGTGCACTATGCCCATGCTAAAGAATGGAGCATGTGAGAAATGTCCGTATCTTCCTCTCAATTTTGTTATGGACCTAACACTGCTCTAAAAAGTAAAGTCCATTAAGAAAATAAATAAAGTATGGTCATCCTATTTAAAAATGATTTCTACAACAGCCAATTATGTCACTATAATATTAGGAATTCTTTCTAGTAGTACACAAAATTAAAAGATTGGCTTCTAAAGGTGAACATCTATTCAAAGCATCTCTAAAACACAAGAGGAAAAACAAATTGTATTTAAAACTTCTAACTGTTCCTTCTTGGTTCTCTTCGGTCTCTTCAGCTATGCCTAATATTAAGTCTCTCATCTTAAAGGTAGCAATGAACATTTCTGGGGATAACATAAGGCTATAAGCTAATAAAAATTTTGTATAGATATGTGCATATGCAGTAGAGAAAATTATCAAAATAATCAAGATTGTGTATTGGGGGAAGAAAGAAGGAGAGGAGAGATGCCGTTTTTCAACTTTGGTTGTCAAACCTTCAGGTAGCCACAAGGACAGCATCCTTGGTGGTGCGATGAACTGACCTGAGAATCAGGGTTTCACACTTTAGTTCTCCCTCTCCCACTGACTCAATATATCATCCAGGCAAGGCATGTAATCTCTGGACTCTAGCTGACTGTTCACATGGAGAACCATACACCATACCATAATCTGCACTTTACTGCACTTTCTGAGAGGTAGAGAAAATGCCAGAGTTCCTTCCACGATTTGATATTTTAATAAAAATAAAATTGTTTTCAATTCTGCTAATAATTGTTATTGCCAAAAATACAGAGAAAGTACTGTAAATACATGTAATGTTTATGCGAAATCTAAGACATTTTGGAAAGTAAAACTGTTGTACTAAGTGTTAATTGCTTACTAAGTCTTCAAAGCACCGTGCCATCAAATGGATGGGGAATGAATTAAATGAACTTTATGGTCTCTTCCCAAACTGAAGATTCTGTAACTGTGACCTAGACCATACAAAATGTAAAAGACAAACCCACACTAAACAACGCCAAGAATGTATACTGCAAAAATACTAAAAAAGGATATTTGACTGAAACATTGTATTTTCTTGATTATATACTTCTGATTTAAGTTACTGAAAATCTATAAAGAGGAAATACTTACCAAGTTGCTATTTTTATGCAAGCACCTAACAAAAGATAGGAATACAGATACAGCAATGCTACTAAGCTTTATTTAATAAATCATGTCATATTAAAACAATATCCATTTATTTCAGGTTTTGTTCTGTCTTTTCTTGTTAAACTTGAAATCAGTAATATGATATTCTTTATATATGAAGATAAAAATTAATAATTTGGAATATGTTAATACTATATTAACTAAATATTTTCCCAATTATCACGTTAGACTGACAAGCCATTTGTATAAACATACTTAGTATTTCTGTGACTAAAAGCATGAAGGATGTCTGAATATAAGCATGCACTGTCTATAGCCCTAAACAGTAAACTTTTTTATTAAAAGTAAACCAGTACAATTCCATAACCTCTTCAATGTCATGTGATAATCACCTATACTCACTAAAGCAGGAATAGCAGTGTTAACAGATTAGCTATTAACTTTTTATACTATAAAGTCCTACTATAGCTCAGTGTATCTAAGATTATTGTTACTTATTGTAACAGTTCAAAGTGGCAAATAACTTTTTCAAATATATACTTATACAATTACTCTAAATTCTCTCAATATTAACAGTCCTTAAAATATTCATCTGTATTGTTAACTTTTTTTTTTTTTGGAGACAGTCTCACTTTGTCACCCTGAGTAGAATGCCGTGGTGTCACAGCTCATAGCAACCTCAAACTTTTGGGCTTAAGTGATTCTCTTGCCTCAGCCTCCCAAGTAGCTGGGACTACAGGTGCCTGCAACAAGGTCAGCTATTTTTTTTTTAAGAGTGAGGTCTCACTCTGGCTCAGGCTGGTCTCAAACTCCTGAGCTCAGATGATCCACCCACCTCAGCCTCCCAAAGTGCTAGGATTACAGGCATGCGCCACTGCGCCCAGCCCCATATTGTCCCTTATTAATAAAACATGCCCACCCTCTATATGGTTGTGTATGTTTATTCTTGAATATCTGCATAATTGTCATTGAGATCAGTTTTCATAATGAATAGTCTCAAATTCAGAAGAATTCTTATCTGCTTACTATAATAACATTTCCTAGTATTGAGTCAGTTACTCACTACTCTAAAAGGCTGGAAGATAAGACAGGAGTTTTAAAGAAAAATGCTAAATATTAGGATACAAAAGCAAAATGAAAAATCTTGAAATTTCATTTGCAACTTAATTAGTCCAAGTCAAGCTCCTCCCAAAGAAAAGCCACCTGATCATGATATAACTTTATATAGCAGTCAGCAGCCTCTGTAAACATACTGCATTCTGCTAGAATGTATTTTATTCTTCCATTTCATTAAACAGATTCTGACCCTTATTTACTGAACTGCCTGCCTCTCATAAAAAGAACTAGATGGAAATAAAAAACATAGCAAAAAGAATAGAAGAATGAGTTATGTTTCAAAAATATATTTTCTTCAAGTTGAAAAAAAACTTGAAGCCCATTTCCCCATAAAACCAAAGTTATAAACAGTATTGAGACTCCCAGACTAGTATGTAAAATTTAATATGAGCCTTAATTTAATGAGTTCTTAGTTGAACAATAGAACACCACTGAATTCTTTTTTTTTTTTTTGAGACAAAGTTTCACATTGTAGCCCTCAGTAGAGTGCTGTCATGTCATAGCTCACAGTAATCTCAAACTCTCGGGCTCAAGTGATTCTCTTGCCTCAGCCTCCCCCAAGTAGCTGGGACTACAAGCACCTGCCACAATGCCCAGCTATTTTTAGAGATGGGGTCTCGCTCTTGCTCAGTCTTAAACCGCTGAGCTCAAGCAATCCACCTGCCTCAGCCTTCCAAGTGCTAGGATTACAGGCATAAGCCACCGCGCCCGGCTTTGAATTCTTAATTCTAGGTAATTAGGGGTCATTTGGAACAGGAGTAGCAAAGGCCAGTGTTTACTATTACTGTGACTAGTAGAAGGAGTAATAATAACAGCCATCAAATAAAAGCTTTACATAGTTTGCTTCATTTTTGTAATTACTCTATGAAATAAGAATCGTTATTTACATTCTACAAGTTAAAAACTGAACTTTGAAAAATTAAGCTACTTGCCTAAGGTCATACAGATGAAAGGTGGCAGAGTCCTTGCACTCTTACCCAGGTCCACTTAACTTTCACAGTCCATACTCTCTACCACTTTGTCACACCTCCAGGATTCAATATACCCAATCGCCGGTTTGACGCACCCATAGCTCAGTGGTTAGGGTGCCGGCCACATAACATAACACTGGGGCTGGAGGGTTCAAACCTGGCCTGGGCTTGCTAAACAACAATGACAACTACAATAACAAAATAGCTGGGCATTGTGGCAGGCACCTGTAGACACAGCTTTTTAGGGGGCTGAGGCAAGAGAGTCGCTTAAAACCTAGAGTTTGAGGTTGTTGTGAGCTATGATACCATCGCACTCTACTGAGGGTGATATAGTGAGACTCTGTCTCAAAAAAAAAAATTATATATATATAAAAATATAAATATATCCAATTTCCTTCCCCCAGCCAAAATTTCCAATCCTTCGATAAAAGTGATACCAGCTACATATTACAAGATACCACTCTGATATAATTTATACTGGATATAAATGACCCAACTGGCTGGGCACGGTGGCTCACACCTGTGATCCTAGGCTGAGGCAGGTGGACTGCTTGAGCTCTGGAGTTCTAGACCAGCCTGAGCAAGAGCAAGACCTCATCTCTACTAAAACAGAAAAATTAGCCAGGTGTTGTGGCAGGTGCCTCAGTCCCAGCTACTCGGGAGACTGAGGCAAGAAGATTACTCAAGCCCAGAGTTTGAGAGAGCTATGTTGCCATGGCAGTCTACCCAGAGGGTGACAGAGTAAGACTCTGTCTAAATAAATAAAACAAACAAACAGAAGACAACTTGATTGAACTAATTTAATTCAATTTGGTACATTAAGTAATAAAACAAAAGTAAGGAGATGACCATGCACTGGGAAGGTAGGAAGGAGATCACTCCACTTAAGAGGACACCTACACTTGTCTGACTGGCATCTTTGCTTTCTTTTTTGAAATATCTCTACTTCATTTAATGTGATTCTGATAGAGTCATCAATCATGTACCCCTTTCCCCAACACATTTCTCCCTTGGAAACTACTAATTGCCACTGAGGAAAACATCAGTAACTAATAATTATATAAAATCTGGAGCTATGGAACGATACGACTGCACATACTCAGTCCACAGAGAGACCCTGTCAGAGAATAAAGCCAACACCGAGGAAAGCAAAACTGGAAGGTGCCCAGACAGAACTGTGCTCCCTGAACCCCTGGATCCTGCCATTGCTGAGGCTACAGATTCACTCTTCTATCCCATCTGCATGTTGATAAGTTGCTGGAAAGTTTTCTTTTTACATGAATAAAGTAGCTATGCAATTAATATAAAGGGTACTTTTAAACACTAAAATATCTTTGAAATTCAACTCTGACAGTATTTGCCAGTGCATAAAATGTAGCAATCTCCGTATGTATAACAATCAATTGTATTAAACTCATATACTATTATTATTTTGTGTATAAATGAGAAGTCTACAAAATCAATACACTGTCGCTGCTATCCTTTCCTTTTGATGTTCATTATAATATATTTTTAGCTGCACTTTTAGCTGTCAAATAGTTCTTTTTTAAAAAAAATAGTTCTTCATTATAAATTTACTAGAATATTATGAGCTGAGAAGGGGCTAATATATTCAGGTAGAAAACAGAATTTCTGAGGCTTCTTTTAGACACATGTACTCCTACGCTGTTTTTAAAGTTTCTTGTTATGTTTTTCTTTTTTTTAGAAACTTGAATCATTTCTTTATATTTTAATGTTCCACTTTTGACTATATACTGAATAGTACTAAAAAAAAATGTGGTTTACTTAACTCAAAATGCCAGAAGAAAACAAATATTCAACTTCCTAATGAGAAATATTTGAAATTGTTAACATATTTCTAGCTATTTTTAAAGAAAAAAAGCAGAGGACAATGAAAAAAAATTATTACGTATACGTTATGCAGTTATTATGCACTATATTGGCCATGCTGCTAAAGGATGAACTAATAGTTTTATCTCCACTTTTAATTCATTACATTGCCAAAGAAAATAAACTTATGACAAAGTCAAAGACACAGTGATGTACTAAACTAGGAAAGATAAACTTGATAACTTACTTAGTCATTTCTTCAACAATTATTTCCTGAGCAGCTTACAAGTATCAGGCCCTATAACCAGTGAGATTCCCCCTAAAAGCTAACATTAAAAGACACAGGAAGAAAAACACTAAATCAGTTATTACAAGTGTGACAGGTCCTGAGAAGAGGAGGTAAAAGTCAGGTTAGGAAAAACCTCCTTCCCGAGATGAGATTTGGTAACTGAACAGCAAGTGGGAGGGGTTGAGAAAGGAGGAGAGTATTCTTCAGGTAGGAACCTACAAAAACCGAGAGAAGAGAAAATTAACTGTTTGATGAAATGAAGGAAGAGCTCCTAACAGAAGGGCATGATGTCTGGTTAGGGTATGAGACCATGATACGGTAACGGGAAAGCGATTAAACATTAAGTGAGGAAGTGCAACACATCCATCAAAGCAGTTTTGGTTAAGGGAGCAGAAGCGGTATTGGAGAGGGCTAAAGATCATGAAAATAAACACTCTGTTTAAAAAGTCTGGCTGTAAGGGAAAAAAAGGGGTTGTAGCTAAAACAATACGTTGACTCATTTCATATTTTCATTTGATTCTTGGATTCACTAGGGCATGTTTAAATGTTGATGGTAAGAAGGCAACAGGGAGAACGAAGTGAAGGGGAAAGGGAGGGAAATCCTTCACATGACTAAAAAGGGATGACACCCAGGGCTCAGGAAATTAGAGGTAACTAATCAGGCCAGTGTGTTATTTTCTCCAATACTTGATGGCACTGGGAGGCTGAGGTGGATGGATTGCCTGAGGCTCACAAGTTTGAGCAAGAGCAAGACTCTGTCTCTTAAAAAAAAATTGATGGCAGAGTGAAGTCAGACAAGATTGTAGGATCAGAGTTCTTGGTGGTAGGTACAGGGAAAAGAGGTGCGAACTCTGAAAAAGAGAGTACAGTGCTGCGTGTATGTGAGACGGATCAGAGTCTAAGATAAATAAGATTAGGAAAACAGGAAGGGTCGAATTAGGAGAGCTCAGTGAAGACATGGAGGAGCACTCAGAAGCAAGATGTATTATTTGGCAGTTGGAAAATCTCTAATGGTGGCTCAATATGTGGCTCTGTATGGGTAGAATCCCTCTCAAGCTAAGGAAGTCAGAGAACCTTCCAGTAGGAGTGCACAGGACCTCATCTCTGCAAAGAACCTTTGCCCCTTTCTTAGGCACTGCTCTCTGAGAGCTCCATGCTATAGAACAGACTGGAATTCCTCTTCAGTCTCCCACTCTGCCCTATACCCATTCCCGCAAACTTTAAAAGACCAACAAGAAAGCTGGGTGGGACCTGAAAGAGAAGCCAAGTAACAGTCGAGTTGAGCCCGCTTCTGGTTTCTCATACTTTGTTCGTAATACACAGACCCCTCCCTATGTTCAGTCACTATCTCGCATGGAAATACAAATGGCAAAACTGAGGAGTGTAGCTGCTCTGCTAGACTTAGGACCGGGGTCCTCAGCTCCCCTTCCTTGCCCTCATCCTTCCCCCACACTTGTATCTGGCAGACATCTAGGACCTGACAGCACAAATTGACCTTTTGTTCAAAGTGAACAAAAAAGCAAAAATTCCATGTTTTCTTAAATCACACGTATTAACAGGGATCACCATGGATTACTAAAAATTGAGACAACGTAGAGATGTAGAAGTACAAAGCTCTAGCAAATAATGAAGAAACTTTATTCATTATCTCCCTTTTTATACTTAGCAACAGACCCTATTCATCTTCGGGGAAAAACCAATCTGTGCCAAAACTGTCATTAGGCATTTTGTGTATGTAACTGCATTCTATTCTTACAAAATTTTGTCAGGAAGTCACAGTTTTCTCATTATGCAAAATCAAAAGTTGACACCCAGCACGGTCAAGTAACTTGCCCATGGTCACAAAGTTAGCAAGTGTAGCAGTCAGGATCCAAAGCTGATCCCAAGTTGATTCCATCACAATGCCTCGAAGTTCATAAATGTTAATTACACATTGTTCTTTATTACCACTTATGTATATAAAATCTTCTGGCTAAAAGGCCCCCAAAATGTTTTCTCACACATAGTATTAAAAATAGTTCAACCCTTGAGAAGCACCAAGTAACGGTTCTAGAGTAATGGTACCTAACATAGTCATTCTAACAGATCGCTGCTCAATCTGTTTTCTTTTGGTAAAAAATGATCCTCCCCATGTTGCTTGTTTAGGCTACGTGGTCATTAGACCCTAATTCTACACCTACATAATTGATGTGATTCTACCCTAGGGGTTAGTGTTACCAATATTATTAACCCAGAAAAGGTGGCTGGAGGTGAAACAGCAACCACTAAAGGGTGCAGATATATAAATAACAACGGTCATAGCAACAAATACTCCAGAAAATAATCACTAGATAACAAGATCATGAGAAAAAGGCTCCTAAATCAATTCAAGTTATTATAAAGCAAAGTTAATTTTAATCAAGAGCTTCAGAATAAATAAAAGTCAGGTAAGAACTATTTTTTCTCTTATATCCCTTGAACATACAGAGAGTATCTGAAATCCATAAATCTCTGGTCCAGGTACATTATTAAATAACATACGTAAGGTAACAAATGATTAGTGTGTATACAATGTTATATTTTCTATCTTTGGAATGGAAGATGTTTATAAATACATTCTACTGCAGTAGTTCTGAACCTGTGGGTTGTGACCCACAGGAACTGTATTAAAGGGCCGCGGCATTAGGAAGTTTGAGAACCACTGTTCTATTGGCTATTTGTATAAACTACAGCTAACCAGTCCTGAGAATATTAAGGCATCAGACTTTATGTTACAACCTTATTAACAAACCAATTTTCCTTAAGGCTACTGAGAAAAGTAGAGTCAAAGGCAAAAAGCCTTATCCAGGCTGGAAAGTAAACTTTGCAAGAGAGGCTCTAGTCCCTGGCACTACAATTTTAAGCACTTCTTAGGAATAAGAATGAACTTTTTCAGAGACAGGAACTGAAAAGAGGGACACTGTCAACCATATTACGGTTATGTGCCAATTTAAATATTATATTAACAAATATGCACACATGTATGTGCATATACAAGATATATTTTTGTATCCTCAAGGGCACAACATACTGTTACTAAATTTATAATTGTATTGTATTTTATCTAATATGTGATAATTTTACAATAATTTCATAAAATTCAAATACATAACACATTCACCTGCTTTAGAACAATTAAAAAATACATTTTAAAGGCTTACATCAGGCATCCTCAAACAACGGCCCGTGGACCACATGCAGCCCACCAGGTGTTTTTGCCACTGCTGCCTGTTCTGCTTAGCAGCCGATTCATCCCGGGGCCTGCAGTCCAGCCCTCCAACGGTCTGAGGGACAGTGAACTGGCCCCCTGTTTAAAAAGTTTGAGGACCCCTGGGACTAATTACAGAAATCTCAGAGGTGGAAGAAAACTTAGAATCACACATCTAACACAATTTTTGGTGGACTCAATAAATAAATTTGTCCACTTGATCTTCTATAGTAGAAGGAATAAAGGAAAACAATCCAAAATTAAGAGGTTTCTAATTTCAATTAGAAATGAACATTTAGCTCACTTTCACCATACTTTGCTCATCTCTAACCTGCTCCACTTATCCCACAGCAATACATATTTAAGGATTAGGAGAATGGAAAAAATATAGACATTAATGCATTATTTCTCTTGCAGACATAAAATAGAGCCCCAATAACTTTCAATCGTAGTGTAAATCATGCTGAACCATATCTTTTTTACAAAGTGAAAGTGAGATTGAAACTCAGAATAGCCTCCTTCCATGGTCTCAGACCTATTTTTCTTTCTTCTTTTTGTGTTTGTTGTGACATACAGATAACATAAAATCTACCAAATTAACCATTTTTAAGTAGACAGTTCTAAGGCATCAAGAACATTCACACGATTATGCAACCATCACCATCATCTATCTCCAGAATCTTTTCATCTTCCTCAATCAAAACTCTGCACCCATTAAACGATAACACCCCATTCTTCATTCCCCTCAACCCTTAGCAACTATAACCCTACTTTCTGTCTCTACAAATTTGAGTACTCTGGGTACTTTGTAAAATTGAAATCAGTTCTTTATAATTGGTCCTTTGTCATATGTATAGCTTGAGAATATTCCATAGATTGTCTATTTACTCTGCTGATTATTTCCTTCACTAGGCAGAAGGTTTTAATTTAAGTAAGTCCCATTTATTTATTTCTGCAGTTGCTGAATTTGCCTCTGGGGTCTTAAGTTATAAATTCTTTGCCAATGCCAATGTCTAGAGGAGTTTTTCCTGTATTTTCTTCTAGAATTGTTACTGTTTTATGCCTTAAATTCATTCTTTTGTCCATATTGAATTAACTTTTATATATGCCAAGAGATGGGGGTCCTGTTTCATTTTTCTGCATGTGGCTGTCCAGTTTCCCAGCACTAATTATTGAATAGGGCTTCTTTTCCCCAATGTACCTTGTTATCTGCTTTGTTAAAGATCAGTTGATTGTAGGCAGATGGTTTTACTTCCAGGATCTCTATTCTGTTCCATCAGTTTATGTCTCTACTTTTATATCAGTACCATGCTGGTCGTTTATCATAGCCATGAAGTATAATTTGAAGTCAGGTCATGTGATGCCTTTGATTACTTTGGCTCCACTAACCCCATTAAAAAGTGGGTAAAAGACATAAACAAAAGTTTTTCAAAACAAGATAGACAAACAGTCAAGGAACAGATGAAAAATGCTCAACACCACTAATCATCAGGGAAATGTAAATTAAAATTACAACGAGATATCACCTTACCCCCATCAGAATTGATATTATGAAAAAGTTGAAAAATAAATAAATGCTGGCGTGGATGCAGAAAGAAAGGAATGCTTATACACTGTTGGTGGGACTCTATGGAAAACGGCATGGAGATTCCACAAAGAAACAAATGTAGACCTACCATTTGAGACAACAATCTCACTATTGGGTTTTTACCCAAAGGAAAAAAAGTCATTTTATAAAAAAGACACCTGTACTCAAATGATTATAACAGCACATTTCATAACTGCAAAAATGTGGAATCAACTTAAGTGCCCATCAATTAATGAGTAGATAAAGAAAATGTGTGTATATTTATATACATGGTATATCCATATACCATGGAGTCACACACACCACTCAGTCATAATAAAAAGAATGAAATAACGCCTTTTGCAGCAACTTGAATGGAACTGGAGACCATTATCCTAAGTGAAGTTTCTGAGGAATGAAAAGTCAAACAGCACACATTCTCACTAATAAGTGGGGGCTAAGTGATGGGTACATATGGGCACAAAGAGATACAAAGGACACTGGAAACCAAAAAAGGGGAAGGGTGAGAAGGATAAAAACTTACCTATTGGGTACAATGAACACTATTCTGGCAATGGGAATACCAAAAACCCCTAGCTTAAACATGATACAAAGTATCCATGTAACATAAACATTTTGTATCCCCTTAATATTTTGAGATTAATAAGCACATAAAATTGAAGCCATAAAATACTTGTTATTTTGTGATTGGTTTATTTCACTCAGCATAATAATCTTCAAGTCTCATCCATATTGTAGTATGTGTCAGAATTTTAATCCTTTTCAAAGCAGAATAATATTCCATCATATGCATACATAATATTTTATCTATCCATCCATTCATCTGTCAATAAATATCTGGTGCCTCCACCTTTGGCTACTGTGAGTGATGCTGCTACAAACATAGGTGTATAAATATCTGAGTCCCTGGTCTTACTTCCTTTGGTTACATACACCAAAGCAGAGCTGCTGGAACATATGGTAATTCCATCCATAATTTTTTTTAGGAATTACTATACTGTTTTCCATAGTGGCTGTGGCCTTTTATACCGCCCACCCCCCATCAATGTGCTACGATGCCCATTATTCTTTTCTTTTCATACTGTCATTTGATAAACATCCATTACACGACATAAGGACATTTACTCAAAACCATTTATTCATTCAATTATAGTTATTTACTGAGTAACTATTATGTGTTACAATAAGCACTGTGCTAGCCACTGAGATGATGGCTGCAGGAAAAAAATGCTATTATGCTTATGGAGTTTATATTTCAGTGGGCAGAAACAGACACAAAAATAAGAAAATAAATATATGTCAGATGATGATAAGTAAAACAGACACAATATTAAAAAGGTAAGGGAATAGAAAGCAATGGGGATATGTTTTAAATGAGCAAACGTATCCAATAAAAATCTAAACAAGCCAGATAGAGAAGACTAAAAGGCACAGACAGACATCCACAAGAAACCACCACAAACAGGGAACCACGACCTCCCCAATGGACGAAGCAAGAAACCAGGGACTGCCCTACTAAGATGGGCATGTGATCTCTGTGACCAAGAATACAAAAGAGCAGTTTTGAGGAAACTCAGTGTTCACCAAGATAATACAGAAAAGCAATTCAGAAATTTATCAGAGAAATACTAGAGATTAAAATAAAAAAACAAACAGAAATCTTAGAACTGAGAAATATAGTTACTGACCTGAAAAATTTACTGGAGATTCTCAACAGCAGAATGCATCAAGCAAAGGAAGGAATCAGTGAGTGTGAAGACAAGCGATTTAAAAATTACACAGAGGAGAAAAAAGAATGAAAAGCAGCTAAAATCACCTAAAATATATGGAAACTTACCTCAAAGACCAAATCTAAAAATTACTGGTATTCAAAGAGAGGTGAAGGAGAACAAGAGGTAAAATACTTATTCAAAGAAATAAAACAGAAAAAAAATAGTAAAAAGTTTCTAAAACTTGCTAAAGATAGAAATATCCAGGCACAGGAAGGTCAGTGAACACCAAACAGATCTGACCCAAATAAAACTATCTCAAGGCATATAACAATAAAACTCTTAAAGGTCAAGGACAAAGAGAGGATCCTAAAACAATGCAATAGAACAGAAGCGAATAACACATAAAAGAACTCCAATTCAGCTAGCAGCAGACTTCTCAAATGGAAACCACACAGGCCAGGAGGGAGTGAAATGACACTTTCACAGTGCTGGTGGGAAAAAAAATCCTGTTACCCAAGAATATCTTACACAGCAAAGCTATCTTTCCACTTTGAAGAGGTAGTATTTTCCCAAACAAAAGCTAAGACAATCACTATCACCAGATCTGTCTGATAAGAAATGCTAAAGGAAATTCTTCACTATGAAAGAAAAAAAAAACCCTCCAAGATGCAAAATTTAAGTACAAAGACAACCCCAGAATCCTCTAATATAGTAACTTTGGTGTACAATCTACTCATAATTCTACTATGAAACCTAAAAGACAAATCTATCAAAAACAATAAAAGCTACAACAACTTGTTAAGAGATAGGCAATATAAAAATATACAAATTGAAACATTAAGTCAAAATGTTGAAAGGATAGAGTTAAAGTGCAGAGGTTTTTTTTTTTTTTTGGTTTTTATTCTTATATAGACGGTGATATAAATTTTTTATGTGATCTAAGGTAAATTGTCATCTCTTTAAAATATCCTGTTAAATTTATGATGTTTTTGTATGCCTCATGGTAACCACAATGCAAAAACCTACTAGGTCAGACAATTAAGTTCACAAACTTGTCCTAGAAAAAAGTGCTACATACCTCATTGCTGAATATCACTACAGTCACCTTTGAAATGCTTCCCTGGGGAAGCTATGCATTAATGCCAACACCTAGTTCACCCTTTAAAGCAATTTGGAACTCTTTTCTGGAATGGTTATCAGATCTGTCATTGTATACAGTCTAATAATTAAGCTTGTGAACTCATCCTTCCAATGACCATAGAGATATTCAGCAATGAAATATGTAGCACTTTTCCTGGGAGTAGGTTGTGAACTTAATTGCCCTACCTTATACAATAGATATATCAAAAATATCAACTAATTAAACCTTACAACCAGAGAAAATAACCACAGAAGGAAGAGAGAAGCTACAAAACCACCAGAAAGCAAGCAACAAAAGGCAACACTAGTCCTTAGTTATCAATAAAAACACTGGTTAAAAATACTCAACTCTCCAATTAAAAGGTAGACAGTGACTAGATAAAGGCCCAAGACCTAACTATATGCTGCCTACAAGAAATCCTCCTCATCTATAAAGACATACACAGACTGGAAGTGAAGGAATGGAAAAGATATTCCACATAGTAGAAACCAACACCTACTGTGCATCTTACAAGGGTACATGTGAAACTCACTAAATGTAGAATATAAATGTCTTAACACAATAACTAAGAAAATGCCATGAAGGCTATGTTAACCAGTTTGTTGAAAATATTTCAAATTGTATGTAAGACCAGCACACTGTACCCCATGACTGCATTAATGTACACAGCTATGATTTAATTTTAAAAAAAAAGAACAGGAAGACTTATGCCTATATTACGTAAAACAGATTATAAGTCAAAGACTATAGAAACACAAAAAGAAGGTCACTATATAATGATAAAAAGGTCAGTACAGGAAGAGACTATGACAATTATAAATATCCCAACCCTACAGCTGCCAAGTTAATAAAACACACCTTAATAGATCTAGAGGGAGAAAAAAACCCACAATAACAGCAGAGGACTTAAAAGCCCGTTTTCAGTAAGGGACAGATCACCTAGACAGAGAATCAACAAAGAAACATTACACATAATCTGCACACTCGACAAAATAGGCCAAACTGACACTTAGAGAACCTTTCACCCAGCTATAGAAGAACACGCACTCTTTTCATTAGCACATGAAACATTCTCTACTATAGACCATATTTTGGTCAACACAAATCTAAACAAATGTCTACTGCTCACAAAAGTAGAAAACATTTCAAGTAATTTTTCTGACCACAATGAAATAAAACAACCTCAAGGAACTAGAAAAGAATAGCCAAACCCAAAATTAGTAGCAGAGAGGAAATAGTAAAGATCAAAGCAGAAATAAGTGAATTTATAACTCAAAAACAATATGGACGATCAACAAAACAAAAAGTTGGTTTTATGAAAAGATAAAAATGAACAAATTTTAGTTAGACTAAGTAAAATAGAAAGAAGACCCAAATAAAATCAGAAATGAAAAAAGAGACATAACAACTGAGAGCACGGAAATAATTATCATCAACACCTACTGCTAACAAATTGACAAACCTGAAGGAAATGAATACATTTTAGGACATATACAACGTGACAATGTTGAACTATAAAGAAACAGAAAACCAGCTGGGCACAGTGGCTCATGCATGTAATAATCCTAGCACTCTAGGAGGCTGAGGTGAGAGGATTCCTTGAGCAAGAGCCAGATTCCACCTCTACAAAAACCAGGGGAAGTAGCCAGGTGTTGTGGTGTGTGCCTGTAATCCCAGGTACTCAGGAAGCTTGAGCCCAAAAATTTGAGGTTGCAGTGAACTACAATGACATCCCTACACTCTACCCAAGATGACAGAGCAAGACTCTATCTCAAAAAAAAAAAAGAGAGAAAAAGAAAAGAAATGTTTAACAAACCAACAATGAATAATAAGATCTGAGTTTTACAAAAACGTCTCCCATTAAAGAAAGCAGATGATGGCCTCACTGCTGAATTCTACCAAACATTTAAAGAAAAACAAATACCAATTGTACTCAAACTCTTTAAAAAAAAAAAAAATTGGTGAGACTACTTCTAAACTCATCATCTGAGGCCAGCATTATCTTGATAATAAAACTAGAAAAAGAGACAATAAAAAAAACTATAAGCCAGTATCAATGATGAACATAAATACAAAAATCCTCAACGAAATACAAACAAAATTCAACAACACATTAACAAACTATTACATTATGATCAAGTGAGATTCACTTCAAGGACGCAAGGAGGGTTCAATATATGCAAATAAATCTGATACATCACTTTAACAAAACCAATAACAGAAACCATATGAGTTCAATAGACAGTGAAAAAGCATTCAATAAACTTTGATATCCCTTAACAACAAAAATCCTCAACAAACTAGGTATAGAAGAAACATACCTCCTCATAATAAATAGGTTATACATAGCAAACCCACAGTCAGCATCATTCTGAACAGAGAAATACTGAAAGCCTTTGCTGTAAGATCCAGGAAAAGACAGGGATGTCAACTTTCACCTAATTGCTGGAGCAATTAGGCAAAAGAAAAAAATTAAAAATAAAGAGCATCCAAATTAGAAAAGAAAAAGTCTAAAATTAGCCTTGTTTGCAGAAAAGCCTTATTTCCATGTCTGGAAAAACCTGAAGACTCTACCACAAAACTGTTGAACTGACAAACAAATTAAATAAAATAGCAGAATACAAAATCAACATATAAAAATCAATGGCTTTTTTACACGCATATGCCAACAATGAACAATCTGAAAAAGAAATCAAGAAAGCAATCCCATTTACAACATCCACATAGAACACAAAATACCTTAGAATCAATTTAACCAAAGATGTGAAAGATCTATAATAAGGAAAACTATATGATGCTGATGAAAGAAACTGAAGAGGACACACAGAAAGGGGAAAGCTATCCCATGGTCATGGACTGGAAGAATTAATGTTGTTAAAACGACAACAGTACTCAAAACAATGTACAGATGCAATTCAGTCACTATCAAAATACCAATGACATTCTTTGCAGAAATAGAAAAAAAGATCCTTAAATTTATATGGAACCACAACAAAACCCCAAAGAGACAAAGCCATCCTGAGAAAAAAGAACAAAGCTAGAGCCAACACAGTACCTGACTTCAAAACATATACATGCACTACAATGCTATTTATAACCAAATCAGATGGTATTGGCATAAAGGCAGACACACAGACCAATGGAACAGAATAGAGGACACAGATATAAATCCAAACATCTATAGCCAACTTACCACGAGGAGAGGACAGTCTCTTCAATAAATTCTCCTGTAAAAACTGGATAACCACATACAGAAGAATGAAAGGAGGCCCCCATTTCTCGCTGTATATGAAGGAGAGGCTTTAGTGAAGGAAGTGAAGGAAATAGCTCTAGGAGACCAAAGTGAGCAAAACAGATTTGTTTCCCAGAAACTGGTTCTCCATAACTCTTATCAAGGAGTATTGCATCATATCTTCTTTATGGTGCAATTACTTAAAAGAAGAAAAAAGTTAATCCACTATTTTAAATTGTTCAAAAGAGTTTCAAATTTTTAGTAGACATTTAGAAGTTAATAATTTCTTTAAAGAAAAATTAAAACAGACATTAACAAACAATTTCTGTAAACACAACCGTAGGCAAGTAAAGAGACATCAGTTACCCAACTAAACTTTGGAGTTAATGACTCACTTTCTTTCGTACTTTGTATCTGACTAACAAATTCTACTGTCTTTACTGTCAAAGTATTCCAGAATCCTCCTTTCACTATTTCTACACCATCAGTCTGGTCTACACCACTATCATCTCTTGACTGAATTACTGTAATAACCTGCTAACTGGTTATCCATTAGTTATACCATTGCTCCCCTGCAATCTATTTTCATGTACAGTAACTATAGTGATTCTTAGAGACTATAATTCAGATCATGTATCTCTTCTGTTCAAAATCCTCCACTCAGGGTAAAATCCAAAGTCTTTATCAAGGTCTACAAAGCAGTACAGGATTCATGAACCCACACTCCTATTATTACTCACTTTACCATCTGAAGCTCTCTTCCTACACATACTGTGTTTCCCTGAAAATAAGACACTGTCTTATATTTATTTTTTCTCAAGAAGACACACTAGGGCTTATTTTCAGGGCATGTCTTATTTTCATTAAGTATAATATAACAATCTACATTTATTCAAATACAGTTAAGTTATCTTCTTCTGGAACCTGACATGGGGAGCCAACCTTGTTGGTGGGGCTGGTGCTAGTGATGCGTGAACTCCTTTCCCCTAGCTGTTCGTAAGTGTGCAATAGAATGCCTGAGACCTTGGTTACCACATGCACACACATGCAAGTGTGAACAGCTTGGAGAAAGGAGCTGTGGCAGATAAAAGGTATTCCAGTCTTCCTTACCACTCAGCGCCGAAATGCATGGTGTTTCCATCACTAGGTCTTATTATCGGGGTAGGGCTTATATTTAACAAATGCATAGAAATCATGCTAGGGCTTATTTTTAGGTCTTATTTTCAGGGAAACATGGTACTTCTTGCTATTTTGAGAATAATACAAGTACATTTCCATCTCAGAGCCTTACACTTATTCCTGTTTACAGGGTTGTTTTTCCTCAAGACATGTGCAACTCTTTTAGGTTTCCAGTATAAATCACCCTATCAGAAAGAAAGGCGCTCCCTAATGACTCAATCTAAAATAGTACCCAGTTATTATCACTGTCTCCATATACCACTTAGTTTTCCTTCATAGCACCTTTGAAGAACATACACTTACTCTGTCTGTTTATGTCCTTCTTCCACCTAGTAGAATGAATGTTCTAAGAGGACAGGGACTTGGCTTTGATTACTACTATATTCCAAACATCTAAGAACATCCGGCACATGGTATGCTTTCGATATTTGTTGAATGAAGAAATGAATGACTGAATCCATATTACTAAAGTTCTGTCTTTGTGCTGGAGGGAAAAAAGTTGCAAAATGCATCAACAAGGAAGCTATTACCCAGTGCTTTGGCTTCTTCAGTTAGCACCTGAAATTCTGAGGTTTTTTTGGGTTTTTTTTTTGGCAGTTTTAGCTGGGGCCGGGTTTGAACCCACCACCCTCGGTATATGGAGACAGTGCCCTACTCCTTGAGCCACAGGCGCCGCCCAATTCTGTTTTTATTTCTATAACATATCTAACTAAAGAAGGCAGATGATTTATGAAACTATAACTCCTCTACTGAAAACAAAGTACTGACCAGAACTTTTGGAATGACTTCTGATTGTAGCCAGAGAGATGGAAATTGAAAACTACCAAAAATGAAGAGCAAACCCAAGTATTTTACCCTGTAGACAGGATGAAAATTAAATTTTTTTAAAAGCTATTCATAATGTGATGGCTGAAAATAACCACTACCTCCTTGAATATAAATATATTTATACTAACTATATAAATTAAATTGTATGATCCAGTTCATCAAAACAAAGTAGGCATTTAAAATTGTTAAAAGTCAGGAAATTCCTAAGTTTATATTCCCACTCTAATATTAACTTGCTTAACTTGGCTTATATAACATTTTAAAGGTATAACAGGAAAACTAAAAATTACTATACTCAAAGAAATAATCTTGAAATATGATTGCTAGAGGAAGCATAACTTAGGAATTTCCTGATTTCTAAGAAATGGAGTTTAATGCCAAGGCATTCACATTGATTTTTTAATTTGTAAACTACTTTAAAATGGAATAAATGGGGACCAAGAGGTAGCCATTAGATGAATTAAGATTATGTGACTTTGTCTTGACCTTAATATTTATTACCTAAAATGTTTCCACCAAATATTATAAATATGCATACAAAACACAGGGTTATGTGTATTAATTTACATTATTATAATCCTAAATGAATACTATACTACCATAATTTTATGTAGTTTAAATTTTACAATCTTTGTAAGAACTAAAGTCAAAGATCTGATTATATTACATAAAATTATTAAAGATGTCCTCTCATATTAAATCCAGCCTTGCATTACTCCAATTTTTACAAGAATAACAACACTGAAATATCATCAATTTTTTAAAAAAGCTATAAAGCATGGAGAGTTTAAGCTTTAAATAAGCTCATTATTACAGATGAGTAACAGATTAGTGAAATATTTTTAAAATTTTAACCTACATATATGCACAGATGGGACTCAAGGGCCCTGTGCCCCTCTTCTCCCTGGTGCTGGGCCTTGGCTACAGAAAACTATACATACAACTTGGCAACACAAAACACTGTAAGTCATCTTTTTCAAATGGGAACTCAGCATGTTATCCAAGATATCAGACTTAACTCTATAGGCTTGAATATTTCCTATTTAGGGCAGACACCACAAAGCAATGGTCAGTCTGAGCAAATGCTCCAAATCTGAGGGTATTTGCACACCTTTATAGAACTAAAAAAGCTAAAGGTCCCTGCTAATTCGAGGTAGCACATTTAAAAGAGGCGAAAGAGGCAACATCAATATGCCTACAAAATACAACTAGCATCATCATGGTATTTTTCATTATATAACCTCTTTCACTCTCCGTCTATCTACCTCTTTTTGTCCCTGGGCAGGGAAAATCATATCTATCCTATTTCTTTCAAATCCAAAGCTTTTCTCTACTTTTTTCTCCATCTCCATTTAGTCTTAGATGTTAACTTAAATCAAATTTTTTTTCTCTATAAAAATACCAGCTGGTAAACCAATATGGGCTGTTTCCTTAACATTTTACATACTTCTCAATATGTAAAACATGAAGTTGCTGGGCTGAGATACATATCTTCCAGTCTTAGATATTCTTCTGTGAGCTCTAGACATACCACTAAGCAAAATCTTTTATTTTGGGCACTAACCACCAGCAGCTGAGTTTAAATATGATAATTCACAAAACAAAGCACAGCATTTTGATTTATTTGCAAGAGATAAAGCAAATAAAACTTTGCCAAAATTTTCCCCAGAGTGCCTGCCCATACAGAATTACAATTATCTTTGGAAAACAGGCATGTTTGTCTACTTACAGAGTCTTAAACTCGGCATTAGAAGATCTGGGTTCAAGCCCTGAAGATTTGCAAACAATGACAAAATAGCACTGTATATTTTTATAAAAAACTACTAAGCTTTGTACCTTTATGATTCAAAACCTATTTCCCCCTAAACAATTATGACCCATAACAACTTTGTGGACCAACCATTATTTCTACCATTTTACTGAGAAATAGACTTAAGTCCATAGATCTCTAAGTGACAGAGCAAAGGACTAAAAACCATGGAAGTATTTAAATGTGTATTAAGTATTTTAAGTCTTTCAGCCATACACCATCCAGGTATGCCACAAGTCATGCAGGATAGTTCCCAATTAACTTAAGATGACATTCTTAGTGAGTTTGCCACCATCGCTGAAACATCACAATACATGTCCTCAAAATGAGATTTAGGGTAAGGGAGACTATATCTCAGAGGCAGATACAGGATAACCAAGTATTATGAACTGAATGCTTCTGTACTCCAAAATTATATGCTGAAGCCTTAATACTGCTGTGGTTATATTTGGAGATAGGGCCTCTAAGAAGGTAATTAAGCTTAATAGACGTCATGGGGGGGGGATCTGATTTGATAGGATTAGTGCCTTTATAAGAGACACCGAAGAGGCTCGGTACCCGTGGCACAGCAGTTATGGTGCCAGCCACATACACCAAGGCTAGCGGCTGGAACCCAGCCTGGGCCAGCTAAAACAACGACAACTGCCACAAAAAAAACAGCTGGGCATTGTGGCAGGTACCTGTAGTCCCAGCTACTTGGGAGGCTGAGGCAAGAGACTCACTGAAGCCCAAGAGTTTGAGGTTGCTGTGAGCTGTGATGCCACAGCCCTCTACCAGGGCAACATAGTGAGACTCTGTCTCAAAAAAAAAAAAAATAAAAAGACACCAAAGAGCTCACTTTCTCCCCAGACAGGCACATACTTAGGAAAGGCCAATGTGAGGACAGAGTAAGAAACTGATCACACAAGTGAGGAAGAGAGCCCTCACCAGAAAATTCCTAGCACCTTGATTTTGAACTTTCCAGCCCTCCGAACTGTTAGAAATCAATACCTGTTTTTCAAGCCACTCACTCTGTAGCATTTGCTATGGTAGCACCAGCAAACTAATACGCTAAGTGCATAAGATGTTTAAGAGGAGCTAATTATTAATGTACGGTAAGTACAATTAACAAAAACGTGCTAAGGTCAGCAGTACTCCTTGTCAGAGCTGTGCTTGGAGTCAAAAACCAAAACCAGGAGAACTAGATAAAGAGGATATTTTATTTTTTTATTTTATTAAGACAGAGTCTCATTATGTTGCCCTCAGTAGAGTACCGTGGTGTCACAGCTCACAGCAACCTCAAACTCTTGGGCTTAAGCAATTCTGTTGCCTCAGCCTCCTAAGTAGCTAGGACTATAGGCATCTGTCACAGTGCCCAGCTGTTTTTTTTTTTGTGGCAGTTGTCATTGTTGTTTTAGCTGGCTCAGGCTGGGTTTAAATCCTCCAGCCCCGATATATGTGGCTGGCAACCTAACCAGTGAGCTACAGGCACCAGGGCATTTTAAATGGCCTAAATTATCCTTCTCATTATTGGTACTCTGTCAACAATGGAACCAGATAATTTAGACTTTTCTGATTTAAATTCCCTTTCTTCATGCATTGCCGA
>CAUYQV010064665.1:0-12967 GCA_963574575.1 Galagoides demidoff
CTTTCTTTCTTTCTTTCTTTCTTTCTTTCTTTCTTTCTTTCTTTCTTTCTTTCTATCATAACTGTGTACATTAATGTACATTAATGCATTTATGGGGTACAGTGTGCTGATTTTATATATAATTTGGAATGCTTACATTGCAAGAATGGAAGAAACACCCAATGTACTCAATATTATTATGGAATCAACATATAATCACCTACACTTTCATACAAATGATAAAACACAACTATAGTCCAGAAAGAAGGAGAGAAGAAGAGGGCAAGGGGAGAGAAGAGGGAGGAGGCTGGCAGGAGGGAGGTTATAAACTAGCTTTTGTAATTAAAGTTAGATAGCCATGCTGGTCACTATATATTTACCCTGGATAAATGATAAAAATGAAGGTACCACTTCAAGTATGATAAATCTTTAATTAGTTTAGTAAGTGAGAAAATATTCTTAGGTTTCAAACTACATTAATTTGATTACTAGTAAGTTTTAAAGTTTTAATATTGTTGCCTTTTTTTTTAATTTCTGGTGTAGAGTTCGAGACAACCATATTGCTCAATTCATGGAGTATTATTATTTATGGACCATGTGACCCCCTCTTTTTTTAAAAAAAAGATTATTCCTTTTTATCACTATACTATATGTTTCTATTCTCTTCCCATCATAAGTTACCATCATTATGTATTTAATGTAGGTTTTGTATTGAGTTATTATTATGTTCTATATATTATATAACATATTGTTATATATTATATTATAATATTATATATAATTCATGTAAAATCATAGACGATTATTATAATGTATCATATTATTAATATAATAAATTATAATACTATATCATATTAATATCACAAAATTTGCTCTGTGTGCATGTATTATACGTTTAAATAAATGGTTTTGTATATCATACAAATCATTCAGCATTCTGTTTCTAAAACCCATCATTCTGCAATGTGAAAATCAGATCTGTGGCTTTTATTGCTATAATGCGTTTTCAGAAGTGCATGCTTTGCACTTTTCCCATTCATGCTCTGATGGATATCCAAGTTGCTTCCATCTGCCCCAAATTCTCTTACTTCTATATAGACTGTGTGAGAATTATTTTGATTACTCATTTAAAATCTTGGGTTATGTGACATATGCGTGCATGGCTGGCCATGCCAAATGGCTCTTCAGCATGTCGTCATTGGTCTGCATGCCTATCAACAAAGCATGAGCACTCCTGTATTTCCACAACCCCTACTAATACTGTGTAAATGATTTGTATATGCCGATTCCTTAAGTTTTAATTTCTCTTGTGTAACAATTGGTCATATTTTTTTTCTAAATCTTCATTTTTTAATGTGTCATACGTATCTCTACAAAAGATGTCATTGTAGTTTTGTATTATTGCTAGGCAAGTTTCTCAATATATTACTTATGTTTGAAAGACCTGTGAAGTTCCTTCAAGAATTAGAATTTTGTTATTCAGAAAACATTTTCTAAGAGAGTTTTTATATCAGAAATATCTGACTTTTTATAAAATGGATTTACGTTTAATTTTCTTACAAGCTGCCTGTCTACCTATGACAGAGAAGTAATTTAAATTTTTAAAATACCTAGATGTTATGGACTAAATATTTGTGTCCCCTTAAACTTCATATGCTGTAGTCCTGATCTTCAGTGGAATGGTATGAGAAGATTGGGCCTTTGGGAGATGATTAGGTCATGAGGGTGGGGTCCTCATGAATGGGATCAGTGCCCCCATAAAAGTGACCTCAGAAATATTCTTTGCTCTCTCAACCATGTGAAGATAAAAATCAAAAGTTAGTAGTCTGAAATCCAGAGAGGGTCCTCAACAGAACTCATTCATGCTGGCATCTTGATTATGAATTTCCAACCTCCAGAACTACCAGACATGAGTTTCTATTGCCTATAAGACACTCATTATATAATACTTCCTTATAGCAGCTGGAACTAAGACATTAAGGAATGAAGAGGAAGCAGGAAGCCAATGTAAGCCCAATCATTTCAGCAGCATATTTACTCATTTAATACACATACGTTAAACTTACTGTGTTCTGGGCATGATCATAAATGCTTATGATACCGATATGCAAAAGACACATCACCTCCCTTAAAAAACACATGTCTAGGAGGGGAGAGGGGCATGCAAAAATAAGTTGATTGCAAGTATTACTACCGAAACATTAGCAAAACACAGAGGAGAGAGGTTTCTTCCACTTTATGACTCATATTTTCCAGTGTTAAATTAATGTGTTTATTATATTGGTGACACATTTTCAGAGTCATATTAGGGGAGGAAGAAAGAAAAAAAAACTCGATTACACCACTGACTGTTGAATTCAGTCAACAAATATTTACCAAATGACTCACTTTGACATGTGCCAGGTGTTAGGGATTAAAAAAAAAAGTGAGCAAATATTAAACGATGGCCTTAGAAAGACAAAACATCATTGTCTAATTTTAAAACTCCTAAGGGCAGTAGTTGAATATAATCTATACACAGTGATCCAGGGGTTTAACACATTCCCTTGTCATCTATGTGGAATGTCAGGGGCCGACATCTTGTTGATCTTGTACATATGAGTGGGAGAAGCATTTTGATTTTGTGATTGTGCTTACATCATCCTAATTCCACCTGATTTTGCTAAGCATGAATGGAGATGCATTACAAAGAAGAAATGCTATCCATTAAGCAGGTGGCCGGCTTGTGTAGACAGTGTCCTGACTGACTCAGGATTTCCTCAGGGAGAGATACAATGAGTAAGGTCAGTTGGGTTTAATCATATTCCATCACTATCCCAGGCAAGCAAACATCCTCATGCAGAGAAAAATGAGGACATTCAGATTTAATGGTATCTAAGAGCAAAGCAGGAGCTGGGTATGAAAAATCTATGAAGAAGCTTAAAAGACAGAGGTGATGTAGGTTTGAATATATATATTCACTTTATGTCTCAGGCATTGATGGGGTCCTTTGAAGTTCAGTGACTCTAGGAAAGAGCAATTTTGGACTGTTCTTTCTTTCAATTCCCATTAGGAAATATATTAGACATTGAGGTTGCCTCTCATCTTCCCTCATTACGTCTCAGCTAAAGGTTTAGGTGAGACCGACTCCAACCTTAAATAAATTGGAATAATCCCATCCTCCTTACTGTGGTGATCAGTGGGAGCCAAAGAGGGCTGCAGAGAACAACTGAGCTGGGCTTTGAAGAGTAGGATGTTGATAAGTGGAGAGCAAGTCACAGACCAAAGTGAAGACCTAGAAGTACGCTAGGTTTGTTCGAAAACTGTGAGCCAATCTGTTTTAACTAGAGCAAAATGTTACACTGTTTTTATCTCCCAGAGCTGTCCAAGCAATTAAACTTAATTCTTACACTCGGCAAGTAATTACTGAACAGTGCATAGTACTGTACGAAATAATCGACAGGCTTCAAAGGCAATTGCCTTTGGTTGAAAAACCTACTGCAAAGATAAATCCATTGATTTTAGAACTGAAAGTGCCTAAGAAATGATCTAGCACAATCCCTTCATTTCCAAGTATAGAAACTGAGGCCCAAATAGGGTAAGTGAATAAAAGCAGCGATGTGTTCAGAGATAACCAAGTTATAAGAGACATTTAAGCTCTTTTACTTTGATTGCCATTCCCTGCAAGGTGACTTCACAGCACAAGAAGCTGTTGTTGGCAATGAGGGAGGGAGCATATGCAAAGTGCCAGGCATGCAACAGATACCGGATTAATTTTCCTTTCATGTTCTCCTTCCTCCTTATTGATAGCAACATAGCGATTGTGTGGCAAGGTTAGGAATAGGAATGTACTACCTGATCTCCCAAGAGAGCTTCCTCCTGTGCAGTACAGAAGATAGTCTGTCCACTGGTAGGATTCCCATGGAGACTAACTTTAAAGACCTCCAGATTTCTCTCAAAATGAGCATCTGTCTTCACCAGTCCTTTCTTATCTTGTCTTGTTCATGCAGCAAGCTCATTGTCTTCTTTAGATCCGTGGACATCTTGTTTCCAACACCCCACTCCTGTGGGAATGTTTTCCTTCCTTCTTTCAATCTTTCCGAATCTCCTCATCCATTCATTTATTCATTGGGACAGTTGATCTGAGTGTCATTAAACATATGTTGGGCACTTAGTAGGTAGCAGGCATTGGAATAAGGTTTGAGATTACAGAGCTAAAGAGAACAGCTCTTTGAGGCACCTACCTGGGGCACAGACCAATTGGATAGCAGATTGCTGTGTCCAGGAAAGGTAAGGGATAATGGCACGGTAGTATGGTCATGATGTCTTGGGAACATAGGGCAAGGGAACACTGGGTTGATCTGAGAGGTTTCTGCTGTTATTATACCCCAATTACACACTGACCATCATTTCTCTTCCTCCTATTACATATAGATATTGACACACACACAACCAAGCCTGTAAGTGAATGTACAGCTTGCTCGCATATTGATGCCAGGATGTGCACAAAAGTAATATGTGTCCAGCCAGAAAGGACCAGGGAAATCTAATTAAACAGATCATGTTAAGGAGGTACATTCGGTTCATCCAGAAAAGCAATGAGTCATGCTCAGGGATATAGGATGAATCATTCCTGCACCAACAAACTTTACTAGGGGCCCACTGAAAGTTTTAAAATCTTGCTGGTATGACAGAATTATCTGGGGAATATTTGAAAAATACATATGCTTAAGTCTCATCCTAGATTTATAGAAACAGGATGAAGTACAGGCATATGGATTTTTAAGTGTCACACAATTAATTCTAATGATTAGTAGGAGTTAAGAATTGTTGGACCTTTTTTGTGCCAACGTGTGGATAACATAGACAAGAATAAAACATATTCCACCCTATTCCTATTTCAGAAGACAAGCCTCTGTCCTGGGAAAACTGAGATGAGATGTGAGATAGAGACCATCAAAGATATAGGAGCAGAGAAATTGTTAGAAATAGGTAGGAAGCAAGGTTGGGACACAGAGATGAGAAGGACCAACTGACTCTTAGGTAGAAGCTGAGTGGAAGCTTCTTAGAGGATGTTGCATTTGAGATGAGATATAAAGAACTCATGGAAGTCCCCCAAGTGAAGGGGGTGGGAAAGGATATTTCAAGCCTAAGGCTGAGCCTCCAGCTCCCACTTGGCTCAGCAGGTCTAAGAGGTGCCCGAGTGAGAAGGATTAAGGTTCTTCTATTCTGGGGCAGAGCCTTAGGTGTGTGCGGGATTAAGACTGTGATATTGATCATTTATGTCACTAATTTACACCTGTTTCATATACAATTTTTATTTCATTCAATGATCCATTTACTTGGAGGGGGGTTTTATATCTAGAAACATTTTCAAGCGGAATTTTCAATGGGAACACACACAAGCGGCAACAAGTCACTTGAATTTGAAGCCCAAGAAAAGCTTCCAGAGAAAGATGATGCTGAGGTTAGTCTAAAGCAGGTGTCCCCAAACTACGGCCTTTGGGCCACATGCAGCCCGCCGAGGACATTTATCTAGCCCACTGGGTGTTTTTGCCACCACTGCCTGTCCTGCTTAGCAGCCGACTCGTCCCGGGGCCCGCTATCTGGCCCTCCAATGGTCTGAGGGACAGTGAACTGGCCCCCTGTTTAAAAAGTTTGAGGACCCCTGGGACTCTAAAGCATTAAATAGAGCTTTCATGGAAAGGGTAAAGGACAGAAAGGGGTTCAGTTGTTCTGCAAGTGCAAGGCACAGACAGAGGTGAGAGCAACTTCTGTACATCCAAGGACCTTCGGGTCCAGTGTGGCTGTATATAGCATTGGGGAGGAGATGGTGGCCCTGGATCAGGCTGGAGAAAAGGGTAAGCTCCAGGGTGTTGCAAGGCTTTGTGTCCTATGCTCTGCTGGTGTCTGCTCTTTGTTCAGTTGGCAATGGGGAACCTGGTTACTTTATGCAAGGCGGTAGTGGAGTCTCATGTACTTGTCCAAAAGTCATTCTGAGCATATGTATATTTTCTCTCTCCAACTAGAACTGTAAGGATCCTCTCAACAGGGAGCATTCTGGACTCTTTCATTTCTTTTTGTTTTACCAGTAGTGCTTAGCAGGGCAAAGAGCACACATGTTGAGAAGTCAATGGTTAGTGGATTTATTAATTCATTGAGAGTTCACACCCATACTTGGGTTGATGTTGTAATATGGGTACAATATCTTACGTGGTGGCTGACATTTAGATATTCCAAATTATCGTGAGCTATGCTTCTTATTTTTTAGCATGCATCTGAATCACCTGGGGATCTTGTTAAACTAGAGACTCTAATGCATGATACCTGGGTAGGGCCTAAGACTCCACACATCTAACAAGCTTCCAGGGACTGCTGCTCCCATTGCTGGTTTGGATTTCCAGAAGTGTCAGGGATCTTAAAACTCTGTTGACTTATTTTTTAAAAGTTCTGATAGGATGGTTGTTTATAAAGTGTAGAACTTTCTACAGGAATTATAGAAATGGAGACTCTTCATCAAGAGAGACTACTCCATACGGCTCCTTTGGGACTGGACTGAAGGCAGTGACAGGTCTGTGATGCCTTTGGCTAGACATTGATATTATTTTCCCTTCAGGGAATTTTTTTATGCTGCTGCCACTTTCTTCCTCCAGCTGCCAAATATGGAGTTTCATGAGAAAATCCATTAGTAACAGCAGAGTTGATAATAGAACAGCAGATAGAGTCAGAGGGCTCTAAAAACAGCATGCTATCAGCGTGTAATTTGTTTAGCCCTATGTAAAAGAGAGTGGCTCCTCGGGAATTTTCAAGTTCAAAATTTGATTAAGGGATAGTTTGTAATTTCTTGATATCTTCAGCTTTTTTCTCTGTTCACTTTCACAAACTTATTGTCATTTAGTGGCAATCTGGGTGTCCCTTGGGCCTCCCTTGCCAGTTCATAGGCTTAAAGACAGCCACGTTAGTTAGGCAGAAGTCTGCTGGCTTGGTGCCACTCTTTACTCTGGGCAGGACTTGGTCTTTATTTATTGTGATGCTACCTGACCTCTCTAGTGGCTGTCAGGGAAGCCCCAGGCCATGTTTTGTGTTGTTCTCCACGCTGATTCGGGTTGTTATTTACATTTTTTTTCCATCACTCAGTGGAACTAATGCCTGCTTCAGCTGTATACAGAACCTACAACCTGCTGGTCTCCCTGGCATCTTGCCATGCCAGGCTGCGGACATCCCTCCTTTGCTCTGAAGCTGCTGCCATTTGTGAGTCTAAGCTGGGAGGGACTCCAGGGCAGCAGCAAGGAGCATTATCTTTGGAGACAGAATGCCAAGTATTAGCTGTATGAACAAGTTATTTATTCACTCCAAACCTTAGGTTGCCTGCCTATAAACTAGAATAACTAGAGTTCTACAACCCAAGAATTGTTGAGAAAATAAGGTAATCCACTTAAGCTCCCAACACTTCATTTCAGGCACACAGAAAATGCTCAGTAAATGCTAGCCATTAGTCACTGCTTTTTTCTTTATCACGGTGGTCTCAGCCTGGTCAAGGTTCATTTTTATTTCACCACAGCACAGCCCATAACTGTTAATAAGGTTTACAGTGACATGAATTATGGCTCAGGGATAAGAAAAGGGGATTAAAATCAGGAGAAACTACAACCACTAGTCCATGTGGAGACTCTCAGACACAGGACTCCCGGGTGCACGCTTCTGGGGTGTCTTTTAGGGTCCTCCTTTCCTCTCTACGTCTGTGCCACGAGTCACAAGAGTGTCCTTGAACTTATATTGACTCCTTGGAGTCTAGGCTCGGAGACAAGGATTTGCATTTGGGGGGTTCATTTTATTTTCTGGAATCAACTCCTTTTCAGGGTTATGGATGGTAGAACTCCTTACTTCCTTGAAAGGAGAATCTTTACCCTACTCAGGGGTGTTGCTTACATGGAATAGGGCCAATGTCTTTGCAATCTTTTACCTGCTTTTCTTCGTGCAGAGGACAACTGAACTCTCGGCTCAATTCATATGCAGTGTCTCTTTAGACTCACATGAGAGATAACCTTAGAATAATTACTACATTTTCTCTTTTCCTGCCCTACTGCCTCTAAAATCATATTTCTAAAGCAGAGTTATGATTTCACTTCCTGCTGAAAGCCACTTGTTGCCTCCCAGCACTTAGAAGACAAAATTCACACTGGCAGAAGGGACTGTGCGTGTGTGTGCCGGTCTTTCTTCGTGAGATGCGTTTCCTCATTTGATTTCTCAGAACATGCCCATCCAACCTGTAAGGCCTGGCTTGAATCTGACTTTCTCTGTGGATTCCCTCTGAAACCTGGCTGGCACCCCCTCCTCCCCGTTTCCCCAGACCTCCGCTGAGTTCCCCCTCACAGACCCCCACAACTCTCTGCACATCAGCATTGCAGCACGTCCTAATTTGCCTCGAGTTCTGCCTCCCCTGTGAACCAATATTTACCCCTGTTTTATGGAGTTCTCATTCATCTGACTCTGATCCTCACAGCAGGTCTGGGAGGCAAGTAGGGCAAATACTACTGTGTTCTCCACTTTACATATGGCAAGTGGAGACTGGGAGGGTCGGTCCAGTCACGGTGTTAGTTAAGGGAGGGAAAGGGAAACAAATTCAGGCTCAGTTCTTTGGACTTTAATTCTCATGTTTTTATTTTTTATTTTTTTCTCACTACATTCTATTGCTTCCTTTTGACAGAAACTAAATTCTGGTAGGAAAAGGGCAAGATATAGGGAAAGACAAGACATGGTTCCAAGGAAAAGTTCTAGAGGATGCCAACATACTCAGAAACCACAAGTCAGATAGAGGACTTGGAGAGAGAGACAGATGCGTGGGTGGGATTGGCCCTGGGATGTCTTACTGACTGACTCAAGGGAAGATGCTCTTTGATCAAACAAGGTGAATGGTAAAATACCACAAAAATATTTTAGATCATTTTTAATTACTTCTTGATTTTTTAATTTCTATGATGTAAAGCCAGAGTACATTTAAAATCCGGGCTCACGCACCCACCTTCCGAGTATCCTTCCTTTTCAGCAGCCCTCTGGATTGCTATAAGCAGTGATGGGTACTTTTATAAAACTCTTTAAACTGTTGTGAAGAGGCCTGTTTAAAGCTGAGAAGCAAAAACAAACAAACTTGATGTCCTACAAGCCGAGAATAAGTTCCAGAGAGAGCGAAGGCAGCAGAAATAGCTACTGGAATGGGGATCACGATGTTCTTGTTTCAAGGGCCATGAGCGCAGTTGCCGCACCCAGCTGCAAGTCCTGTGGGCGGCCTGAGCTCGTCTGAGCCGGGACTCGACGGGGCCGCCATGATGGGAGAGCCCGGAGCTATTTCGGACTCCAGGCCAACATCCATGGAGACCTTGAGTTGTGTCACCAAAACTGTCTGGACTTTGGTCCTCTTATGCCAAATGCGGTTTCCAGAAAAAGGATCTCTGGCGTATTTGGAAGCCCATAAACTAAAAGCTGTCTCGTCACTTTCATGTGTGAGATCTTTTCATTTGTGAAGAGCATATTATTTGGTTTAATTATGGGCTGTGAGGAAATGGCACAAAGCAGTGGAAAAAGCCTGGGCTCTGGAGTCAGAGAGACCTGAGTCTGAATCATGTCTCTGCCATCCGCCAGCCACGGTGCACTGGCTCGTGGGCCTCTATTTCTTTGTCCATGAGCTTAGAATAATCTGGTAATAATTAACTATCTTGTAAGAAAGTTGGTAGGATTAGATGTTTAATGCATGTCAAGAATCTGTGCGTCTTACAAGGGTACATGTGAAATTTACTAGATTTAGAATATAAATGTCTTAGCACAATAACTAAGAAAATGCCGTAAAGGCTATGTTGACCAGTTTGATGAAAGCATTTCAGATTGTGTGTAAAACCGGCACATTGTACCCCATGACTGCATTAATGTACACAGCTATGATTTAATAAAAAAAGGGAATCTCCTATTCTACTATTCTATTCATATATTTAATAATCAGTAGCTATTATCAATACAGCATTTAACTTTTAACACAGTAACATCTGGCAAACGAAGAGTTCTCTTTCCAAAGTTATGTATAGTGGTATATGCCATTGCCTTTTGCTTGTAAATACTGCTTATAATAATTTCCAGTTCTCTGGAATGTTTTCTCATAGGGAGGCTTACTAATGCAGACTTTCAGTACCTAGACAATTGCTTGATTTTTAACCCTTATAGTTTGTTTTGTAGTCATCCATGGCATGATTAAGTATATTTAGAAAATATATGAATGAATGATGGAGATAAGTCCTTTATCTCCATCATTCATTCACTCAATACCTGAGATTTAACTTCTTTATCTCATGTATGAGGAATGATATTTGAATTATATATCTTACAAAGGCATTATTGTTGTTTTCTTCTAAAAAGAAAAGTCAGGTAAGATCCTAAGTGGGAAAGGATTTTGTAAATTACAAGTTATGATGATTTTTGTGATGGATCCCTTTGCAGTAGTCAGAAATGTTCTTTGTGCTGTGGCCACCTGCGTAAGGCTGTTGACTGCCTCATCTGGGATGGCTGGGAGTCATTTTGAGGTTACTACTTAGAGCATTTTTCCACCACCGGATGGAAGGAGATTGGGCAACTTTCTTGAGTAATTGGTTCTTCTGACTCACGTTTTTTGCAGTCCCTCTTGTGACCAATGTGCTACCCACCCAGGATGAGCCAGGAATTTCCTCTCTGGAGCTGTTTAAGGAATAGCCCCAAACATTCAACTTTATTTTTTCTTTTTATGCTTCTTCCAGTGCTATCTACCTGACCAGACACAGAACAATCATTTGCTGCATTTCAGACCTATTGAAATATATTTTATTGTGATCTTTGGGAGGGGCACAGGATACTAATTCTCTAATGAGCTTCTCTACGAGGATACTCACCCCTCCTTAAAGACCTACTTATGATGGAGAAGGGTAGTTAAGACATGGTGTGAGTGCCAGTAAGTCATACTTTGAGCTGTGCTTCACCATCGTTCTTTCCTTACCTTCTCTATTTTCTTCTCCTTTTTATCTCTTCTTTCTTCCTTCTTTTTCTTCTTTATTGCTCTTTCTTGATCACTGGATCTACCAAGGTTTTCCCAGGCATATGTCAGTAGCTTCATTAGAAGCAGTCAGAGTCACTTGTCACCATCTGAGATCCTTTTCTGTGTATTGCAATTATCTGGAGAGAAAAGACACTGATGTCTGGGCCCCAGTGGAGCTATTATCCCTGGGGGCATGGTAGGTCCAAGATATGATTTGTTTTTAATTTTCAAAAATGATTCTAATGGGCATCCCAGTTATACTGCTTGCAAATACTTGGGAAGCAATGATATGACAAGTGAACCTGAAAATAAGATTTCTGGCTCAGAGTGAGGCAATGCTGTGGTTTAGTCACACTTTCTTGTTTCCTATCCATCAAATAACAAATGTTTCTTGAGAACCACAGAAAGAAAGGAGTTGGCCATGCCCAGGAAAGCTTCTAGATGAGTATCAAAGATAAGGCAAATTACCATGAAACAATTTTAGAGCCAATACTGATGGAGAGCATTTTTGGAACTATGTGCTCTGCTGGACATTTTTTACCACATGTATCTCATTTCATTCTCTCAAGAATACTTAGGAGGTATTTGTCTTGGTATTATTCTTTTGGGTTTGCAAATGAGGGGAGAGACACCAAGTAATCACTTACTCACTCAAGACCTGACCACTAGTTAGAAGTGAAGCTGGGAGATTTCAATATAGACAGGTAGATGGCAGATTCTCATTTTAATAATACTATATCTCCTCTCTATAATGTCAGATAAGATAAAATTACAAAAACTTACTAGAGCTGTTTTTCTTAATCTTGGCTGCATAACAGAATTATTGTGAGATCTTTGAAAAAATCCTTTGCTCAGTTAAACTGTGGGCCAATATAATCTTCATCTCTCAAGAATGGGACCCAGCATTTAAAAAAGTTCCCCAGGTGACTCCAAGTTACACCCAAGGTTCAGGGAACAATATAGGTGAGAGTCATCAGGGAAAGCTTCACAGGTAAAATGCTACCTAAACTTAGCCTATAGTAGGAAGAATAATACCCTCTTTCCTCCCTGAGATGTCCATATCCTTATTCCTGGGACCTCTGAATATGTCACCTTCCATGACAATGAGGATATAAGGTTGCAGATAAAATGAAGGCTGTTAATTAGCTGACCTCAAAATGGGGAGTTGGCCTGGCTTATCTAGGTGGACCCAATGTAATCACATGGGTCTTTAGCAGTGAAAGAGGGAGACAGAAATGGGAGAATCAGAGAGATGACAGCATCAGAAGGACTTGGCCCAGGGACAAGTTCTTGCTGGCTTTGAAGGTAAAGAGTGGACTCAAAGAATGTGGGTGGTCGCTAGAAACTGAAGAAAAGTCAGGAAACAAATTCCCCCTCAGAGCATACGAATGGAGAATGGACGTGACCTGAGAGGGAGACTCTTAATCCCTTGACTATCCCAAGTGTTGTTGTTAAATTGACTTGTGGTAGGCTCCTAGATAATTTTAGAGTGGGCATGGTCATCAGAAAGACCAATCATGTTGATCAGTGTTGGGCTCTGAGTTAGCCTGACTTTGGGGAACAACAGAGAGGGGCTGGAAATTGAATTTGATTATGTGGCCAGTGACTTAATCATTCTCAAATAATGACCCCAATAAAAATTCTAGAAAGGGGAGCTTCTCATTTGGTGAACACACTACTGATGTACTGGGAGAGTAATTCACACAGCAGATGTTCGACTCCAAGAACATGATGGCCGCCTGCGACCCCCGCCACGGCCGCTACCTGACGGTGGCTGCCATCTTCCGGGGCCGCATGTCCATGAAGGAGGTGGACGAGCAGATGCTCAATGTGCAGAACAAGAATAGCAGCTACTTCGTCGAGTGGATCCCCAACAACGTGAAGACGGCCGTGTGTGACATCCCGCCTCGCGGCCTCAAGATGTCAGCCACCTTCATCGGCAACAGCACGGCCATC
>CAUYQV010064667.1:0-12245 GCA_963574575.1 Galagoides demidoff
TACAAGGAAATCAACATTTCTCCCAGCTTCGAGTAGCCATAGATCAAGATCTCAGAGCTGTAGAAGAATCCATCACTAAACTAGAACAGTCACTTACCTCCCTGTCCGAAGTAGTCCTCCAGAACAGAAGAGGGTTAGACCTCATATTCCTAAAAGAAGGAGTACTATGTGCGGCACTTAAAGAACAGTGCTGCTTCTATGCAGATCATACCAGAGTTGTCCGAGACTCCATGGCCAAGCTCAGAGACCGGCTAGCCCAAAGGCAACGGGACCTGGAATCTCAACAAGGGCTTTTTGAAAGTTGGTTCAACAAATCCCCTTGGCTAACGACCCTTCTATCCACCATAGCAGGCCCCCTAATCATCCTCTTACTCCTCATTACCTTTGGACCCTGCATATTAAACCGCCTCTTAGCTTTCATCTGCGAATGGCTCAGTATCACCCAAGCCCTTATTCTCACCCAACAATATCAAGCTCTACAACAAAATGAAAACCCCTAACATGGTCTTAAGATTAAGACCCTGGTCATGAAAAGGGGGGAATGAAGAGACGACCCCCTGACTCTGCTCAGAATTTCCCCACTCCTTGCTCAGGAATTTCCCTGGCTTACAGACCCTTGCACAGGAATTTCCCTTGCTTAACAGACCCTTGCACAGCACACTCCCTGCTCGGAATTTTTGTTGCTTAAACAGACCAGTAACCCCCCCTTGCTCAACTGCCCTTCCCCTGATCGGAATTTCCCTTGTTCAAACAACCGACCCCCACACCCATCTGTTGGGGTTTTCAGCTTTAAAAGAAGCCTGTAACAGCCATTCGGGGTCCTTCTTCCCGAGCGGCTGAGGGACCCTGACACGTCAGTAATAAATTTGCCTCTTGCATGTTGCATCGACTTGGGTCTCGTGAGTGATCTTTGGGGTGACTCTCCCAAGGGACCCCCGGTTAGGGTCCAACATGGGCATAGAATTTCTGGTAGTATTCAGAGATGATCTCTTGTATCTCTGTGGCATTAGTGGTTATTTCCCCTTTGTCATTTCTGATTGAGGTTACTAGAGACATTACTTTTCTATTTCTAGTTAGTCTGACCAAAGGTTTATCTATTTTATTTATTTTTTTTCAAAAAAACCAACTCCTTGTTTCATTAATTTTCTGAATGATTCTTTTGTTTTCAATTTCATCGATCTCTGATTTAATTTTGGATATTTCTTTTCTTCTGCTGGCTTTAGGCTTAGATTGTTCTTCTTTTTCCAATTCCATAAGATGGCTGTGAGTTTGTTGATGCACTCCCTTTCTGTTTTTTGAATGTAGGTATCTAAAGTGATAAATTTTCCTCTCAGAACTGCTTTTGCAGTATCCCATAGGTTTTGGTAGCTTGTGTCATCATTGTTGTTATGCTCAAGGAAGTTAATTACTTCCTCTTTTATTTCTTCCTGCACCCAACTGTCATTCAAGAAAAGGTTATTTAATTTCCATGTCTTTGGGGTTGAATGTTTTTGTTGGAATTGAGTTCCACCTTTAGTGCCTTGTGGTCTGAGAAGATACAAGGTAAAATTTCAATTCTTTTGATTCTGTTGAGTTTTATTTTCTGTCCTAGGATATGATCAATTTTGGAGAATGTTTCATGGGGCGATAAGAAGAATGTATATTCTTTATCTTTGGAATGGAGTGTTCTATATGTGTCTATCAAGCACAGTTGTTCTAGGGTCTCATTTAAGACTCTAATATCTTTGGTAAATTTCTGTTTAAAGGATCTGTCAAGCTTGGTAAGAGGAATATTAAAGTCCCCTGTTATTATGGTTATCATATTGCTCAGACTGAGTAAGGTCTGGTTCAAGAATCTGGGAGCATTTAAGTTGGATGCATAAATATTTAGAATTGACACATCTTGTTGTATTTTTTTCCTTGACCAATATAAAGAGACCATCTTTGTCTTTTTTAACTTAGTTGCTTTAAATCCACATGTATCTGAAAATAAGATGGCAACTCCTCTTTTCCTCTGAATTCTGTTTGCCTGAAAAATTGTCTTCCAACCCTTAACTCGGAGTTTTAATTTATCTTTTGAAGCTAGGTGTATTTCCTGAACATAGCAAATGGATGGCTTATGTTTTTTAATCCACTCATCCAAACTATGCCTCTTCAGTGGGGAATACAAGCCATTAACATTTATTAAGATAATTGATAAGTGTGGTAGTGTTCTTTTCACCTTATTTTGTAAGATTCCATTGCTTAGTTTTATCTTTTGCATCAGTGTAGAATTTAGGTTCTGTCCTCTACTTTCTGAGTTCTTACTTTGCTGTTGACCCATTGCGTTGGTCAGTGTATATGGTCAGGTTGAAGTATTTCTTGTACAGCTGGTCTTGTGGCAAATTTCCTCAATGTTTATATATCAGTAAATGATTTGATTTTACTGTCTATTTTAAAGCTTAGCTTAGCAGGATATAGAATTATGGGCTGGAAATTGTTCTGTTTAAGAAGATTAAAGGTAGGTGACCATTGTATTCTTGCTTGAAATGTTTCGTTAGAAAAGTCTGCAGTCACCCTGATGGATTTGCCCCTGTAGGTCAATTGGCACTTACTCCTGGGAGCTTGAAGAATCTCTTCTTTTGTCTTGACTTTGGACAGGTTCATCACAGTATGTCTTGGAGAAACTCTGTTAGAGTTGAGGTGACCTGGAGTCTGATATCTCTCTGAAGGGAGTGTGTCAGAATCTTTGGTGATATTTGGGAAATTTTCATTTATAATATTCTCTAGTATGGTTTCCATTCCCCTGGGGCATTCTTCTTCCCTTTTTGGGATACCTATAACTTGTATGTTTGAATGCTTCATAAAGTCCCATAACTTTGTCAGTGAACATTCTGCTTTTTCTTTCTTCTTTTTACCTCTTTAACTATCTGAGTTATGTCAAGAGCTTTGTCCTCTGAGATTCTTTCTTCTGTGTGGTCTAATCTGTTGCTGATACTTTCTATTGCATCTTTAAGTTCTCTAATTGACTGCTTCAGTTCCTTCAGCTCTGCTATATCCTTTCTATATTCTTCATATTGTTATTGTTCTTCTCCTATTTGATTCTGTTTTTGGATTTCCATTTGATTATTTTTCACTTTATTGCCAGTTGCCTTCATTGTTTTCATCATTTCCTTCATTGTTTTCATCCTCTTTACTAACATTTCTTTATAGGTGTAATCCTTTGCAGTAGCTGCCTCACGGTCCCTTGTGGGGGTTGCTATGGACTGGTTTTTCATGTTGCCAGGATTTTTCTGCTAATTCTTCCTCATGAGTGTTTTCTTTTATCTGTTTCCTTGCCCTAATTTTCCTTTCGCTTCCTCTTGCTCTTTAAGTTACCATGCCTCTTGACTAGGGTTTTGATGAGTCCTTTTGGTACAGGACTAGAAGCATGAGAACATTGAAGAGTAAGAAGGAAAAAAAGAAAAGAAAAAAGAGAAAGGAGAGTGAGTAAAAGGGAATATAGACCAAAGGAAGAGAGGCATAGAAAGAGGGAGACAGGAGAAATATACAGTAGGGTACTTTGACCCAACCTGAAAAACTCCCAACCTCTGGGGGTGCTGGATTGGGAAATTCCTTTGAGGTCAGCAGCTCTTTGCTAACCTGTTCGGACATAGTACCCCACCTCCACCAAGTAGAGAAGAAAGACAAAAATGCTATAAATCAAACCAAAATAAGCAAACAGAAAACTTTATGGGATAAAACTAGGGGAAAAACCAAATAACAGGGGTAGAAACACTAGCAAGAATGAAGTTCTAATTGTTAAAGAAGACAACAATGGAAAATTATATTTAAACTAGAAAATGAAGAAAGAAAAGAAAGAAAAATCTAGAGGGAAAATGTTGAAATTAAAAACCAAAAACCAAAAACAAAGCATATATATTGTTGCCTGAATATTGTCTGGGCAACAGGTGATCTTCTGGGGTATGAGATGTTAATCACAATGCTGATATAGCTATATGAGATGGAGACTAGAGGCCTCTCAAACCCTGCAAGCGTGTGGAGAGCTTAAATCTCTCCTCAGTCCACTTAAAAGGCACTTTTTAAATTGCTAGCCTTGGCTAAACAGAAGCTTTCCTATGTCACTGGGATCACTCTTGAAATGCTGTCCACTTACCCAGTGTGCCAAAACTGGTCTCACTCTATGCCCCTGAAGGCCAAGGCTGTAAGGCATATCAGTTCCCATCTTTAGGTTGCTCAGTCACTAGATTACTCACCCAAGGTCTCCTGCCCCATATTTGCTCTGCAACCCTAAGGGCAGACCTTGCCAGGGAAGTTCTCCCACAGTGGCTCCATGTGGCCCACACCTGAACACTATTAGCTCTGTCTGGCTCAGCGGCTCAGTCTGGGGTCCTGGACAATGCTCCACACTCTTGCCCAAGTTCTCTCAAGGTAGTTCAACTGAGTGCTAAGTCCAAACAAAACAAAAAAGCTCACAGGTAAGTCCTTTCCAGTTTGCAATCTCACTCCTACTGTACTTAGAGCTGCTGGCAGGATTAGACTGAATGAACACGCACAACCACTTGCAGATACTCCACTTCTTTTGTCCTGCTCATGGGGTCCAGAAGTCTCTCACTGACTCTCTGTGTTCCCAAAGGGATGTTTTTGGGCAGATCTCACCAGCCAGAAATGTCTGGAGTCTTCTCTCTCCAGTTTTACTGTGCCCAGTTGCAAGGAAGTTGTTACTAGGCTGCCATCTTCCTCCTCCCTCAAGGCTTGCAATTTTATATGCTTAAACTTGGAAAAGTGGAGTGGGTGTCTTTCTTTTTGTCCACATCAGAATACCTCTTGCTCCAAGCCATAATGCTAGTAAAAAACAAAGAATGCCACAATTTTTTTTTGTTTGTTTATTTCTGTGTCAAGGTTGTCCTACAGTGTTCTAGTCACTAGTAAAATCCAGGCTTTAGTCACTATTTTTTAAAAGAGTTATTTATAGACCTTGTGGGATGACATTCTTTATATTTTTCTTTATGGCCTATATGAGTGAAGGTTCTTAAGATCAAGTGTTTTAAAAGACTATCTGAAGTTTTAAAATATTGAAGGAAATTACAATGGAAGTTTTTATTCCTCATAACCTTGTGCATTTGGATCATTTCTTAGATAAAAAGTTTTTTCCAGAAAAAAATTCATCTTAAAAGTAAGCGTATTGGCTCAGCACCTATAGCTTAGTGGCTAGGGCACCGGCCACATACACCAGGGCTATAGGGTTAGAACCCAGCCTGGCCCTGCCAAAAAACAATGAAAAATACAAAAAAAAAAATAGTTGGGCATTGTGGGGGGCACCAGTAGTCCTAGCTACTTGGGAGGCTGAGGCAAGAGAATTGCTTAAGCCTAGGAGTTTGAGGGTGTTGTGAGCCACAGCACTCTACTGAGGGCAACCTAGTGAGATTCTGTCAAAAAAAGAAAAAAAAAGTAAGCATATTATTTGAGATATGCAGAACAACATTTATGGATTTTTCAAATAAATTTTAGGAATAGATTATTCAATTTTAGGCTTGCAATTTATGACTATCACTAAAAATTAGGTAAGTTGTAATGTTAAAGCTATTGCCCTAAATTTTCTATTGCAGACAGTAGTGCATGCATTTTCTCTCAACTTACATGAATATCTACCAATACCACACTGTTTTGATTACTCTAGCTTCATAATAGTTATATTTTGAAATCAGGTAGCATGATGCCTCTAGATTTGTTCTTTTTGCTCAAGATCGCTTTGGCTTTTTGATGTCTTCTGTGGTTCCATATGAATTTTTGGATTTTTTTTTTCTATTTCTGTGAAAATGTCACCAGAATTTTTATAAGGATGCATTATGTTTATAGTTCTTTTTGGGTAGTATGGACATTTCAACAATATTAATTCCTCAAATCATAAACATGGGATATCTTTCCATTTATTTCTAACTTCTTCAATTTCTTTTGTCAATGTTTTATAGTTTTCAGTGTCTGATCTTTTATATCTTTGGTTAAATTTACATACATGCACCCATACACATATTATTTTGGTTAAATTTATTTCTAGGTAATATGTGCATATATATACACACATAGTACATACACACATGCACACATGCACATCTATATATTATCTTCTTGATAGTTAATTGTTAGTGTATAAAAACAGTACTCATTTTGTATGTTGCTTTATATGTGGCCATATTATTAATTCTAACAGTTTTTGGTAAAGTTCTTAAGAGTTTTCTGTATATAAGATCATGTTAGAACAGAATTATGCTGACATAAGATATAGATACATAAAACAGCATAGAAAGCCCAGAAATAAATCCAAACATAGACAGTCAATTGATCTTTGACAAAGATGCTGAGAATATATAATGGAGAAAGATCAGCCTCCACAATCAATGGGATTGGTAAAACTGGATATTCATATACAGAAAAATAAAATTAGACGAATCTCACATCACAAACAAAAATTAAGTCAAAAGGATCAAAAATTTAAACATAAAAAGTGAAACTATAAAACTCTTTCAAGAAAACATAGGGAAAGGTCTCCTGACATTGGTCTGGACAATAATTTATTTTCTTTTGATATGACACCAAAAACGTAGGCAACAAAAAGAAAATAGGTGAATGAGATTACATGAAAATAAAAAGCTTCAGAACAGTAAACAACAGAGTGGAATGATAACCTATAGAAGAAAACATGTGCAAATAATACATCTAATAAGAAGTTAATGTAAAATACATAAAGAACTCAAACAACTTAATAGCAAGAACATAAATAACCCAATCAAAAAGTGAAAAAAGGATCTGATAGACATTCTCAACGGAAGACATACAAATAATCAACAGGTGTATGAACAAATGCACAAAACTGTTTGGCATCAGGGAAATGTAAATCATCTGAATGGCGGAGATGAGAAGTACCTACCTCTAACAGTGGAAAGGTTAATTACAAAATGTTGAGTGCTTGGTACCATCGATGGCACATGATTATAACATGAGCTAACAGTGATTGGCACATGTGTCTCCTCAGATAATACTATGATTAATATACACATAATACAATAGTCACAACTTTTTTTTCTATTTTAAAAGTCTTTTGCTTTGGTCCTCGACTATTTTCATATCTCTGAAATGCTGCAGGTGAAAAATCATTTGTAACACATATGCAAAATTACAATGGAATACAGGCGCTGAACCGGTTTATAGTCTGGCTGTGGCAGAGGGGAGGTATACAATAATTCCTCTAGTGATGGACAATCCAATTTCCTTTTATTTGTGGATTTCTTGGTCTAGTCAGGGCAAGTAGAAGGAGAGACACAAACTAAAGGAAAATTTCAAATAATGAGAACTGCTATGAAGAATAGAAACCAAGGTAACAAGATAGAATAACATTGATGGGTGAATGTGGCCATTTTAAACAGGATGGTCCAAGAAAGTTCCATGGAAGATGCAACATTCCATCTGACACCTTTATGATAAGAAAGAATGAGACATGCAAAGTTCTTGAGGAAATATCCTGGACAGAGAAAACAAAGATAAAGGTCATAAATAAAAACAAGTTTATGTTTGAGGAGCAGAAGGCAAGCCTGTGTACCTATGGCACAGAGACATGAGATGAATGTTGAGATTAGGAGATACAGGGTGTCCTGAAAGTTGCCATCCATAGAAAAGATGGGAAATTGTAGCTAAATTTGACTTTATTTACAAAATAGTCATTACAAAGCTGGACAAACAGTTGGCCAACACATAGAGAATATTTTGTAAGGTTTTTTTCATGAATATTTTGTAAATAAAGGTACATTTAGCTGCAATTTCCTATTTTTCCAATCATGGCAACCTTTCGGACACCCCGTAGTAAGAGGGACAATTGATTTTGGTAAGAAATTGAGACCATTTTAATTGTAACCAGAAACCATAGGAAGGTGATTTGCAACTTGGAGGATCAATTTGGGACTATCAGGGGTGTCCAACCTTCTGGCTTTTCTGCACCATCTTGGAAGAAGAAGAATTGCCTTGGGTCATACATTAAGTGCACAAACACTAATGAAAGCTGATGAGCAAAAATAACAAGAGGGTCCATGCATAATTTTCCTGATACCTGCCACCACAGATAAGCAAAATGTCCTCACATAATCGGCATGCAGCCCCTAGGCCACAGGTTAGGCACCTCTGAAATTCAGTGTTTGAAGGTTTTGGAAAGCCTCCAACAAACCTGTGCTATAGAAAGACATTCAGAGGGCCGTGAACCTCCAAAATCTTCTTTGCCCTCCCTTGTGTGATTAGTTGCTTTTATATCTGTACCAGCATTATCACATGCTGTTGTAATTTCTATTTACACTCCATTTCTTTTACTAGACTATAAACTCCTCGAAGGCTAGGACCAGATCTCGATTACACCTCCCACTCCACCTCTTGCATACCAAATAGCCCACCCTTAACAAAAATATATCGAGGGAAGGAATACATGAATAAATTACCTGTCATTTTTCTAAGGCGCGTTGTAATTTAATTTGTTCCTATTGTCTGGCACATGAAAAAGGGGGCTTTGTTCACACCTTGTGACTTTGCCAGTCTCCTGCGTTCTATTTTTGTGATTTTTCTTTTATTTTATGTAGTTTGATACTTAGCATGTTACTTTAGAACAACATAGCTTTTTAAGTCTGTGGTGGAAAGAAAGAGAAGACAATCTAGTATTGTTATAAATCTGCCCTTAGGACCTATTTCTCAGGAAAAGCAGACAAGAATGAGTGGTGTTTCAGGATCTAAGAGCAGGCGGTGTCATTAAAAAAAACCCAGAACAGGGCATCATTTCCACAGTCACTTTCATTCCTCTGATATTCCAGTTCACAAAAGCTCTGGCTTGATTGTTGACAGTCAACGTGAGGGAACTGTGGTTTCTCCTGCCTTTATACAGGAAATCAGTGCTGCTGTATAGGAAGCGGTGAGAATGGTGTTCCGTCTCATGAATAAAAACTATGTATCCTGATGTTGCTGACAACGAGCTCAAGTTACTAAAGCCATGATATGCTCTCAGGGAAATGTAGGTGGAAAAGATACTTACTATTTTTTCTTTTCTTCTTTCTTTCTTTCTCTCCCTCCCCTCCACCCCGCTCCCACTTAGCTCTTTACCAGCGTTCAATTCAACCCAAGGAACCAGGAACCGAGGAGGAAGGAAGTAATTGACATTCAAAGCCTCTATTTTTAGACACCTTTACACTTTCTTTTGCTTCTAACTAGCAAGGATTTTTCCAAACAAGCTTTTAATTAGCAGGTGAGTTTAATTGATATGTGGGTTTCTCAGAAGGGGAAAGGACCTCGGTGTGGAGGAGGGGGAGGGACTCCATCACTCTCACTCACAATAGAAGACCATTAATTCATTTGCACCTGGATGTTTTAAAGGATCAATTTACTGTAGCAAAGAAAGACGGCAGAGAATCAAAAGGTTGGAATCTGTCAGAGAAGAAAGAGAGGCACTATAATTTAACAGGCTATGTGGATGATTTAAAACTTGGAAAAATATTGCTGTTGACGTCCAAATACAGAAAAATAACCTATTTGCATGTAGCCAGGTTCTGTCCATGTGCTGGGAAAAGATTGTTTCAAAATCAATGACTTTTTTTTTTTTAAAGTTCTTAGTTTACAGGAAAGTAAACAGTAAAACAAAACACCAATTAAAATCACTTTCATTGATCTTAAAGGAATGTTTTATTAATTTATTCCAATGGTGATGTTAACTCATAAAGACATTTTAAAAGTTGAATCCAAAGTAAACAGTCCTGCTTTTTGTGAGTGGAGGAGTATCCAATTTTGTAAAATGAGACATTGCCAGAAGGTCTCGGTAGGGCTCTCTGGGACCTCAGCTCAGGTTCTGGCTTTCTCTGAGAGCCACTAGCAAGTGCCCCCAGAAACCCAAGGTGCTCTGACTTGGCCAGTGCAGGAGGAGGAAGCCAGGCAGCAATGGCAGTGAGACTGCAAAAGGTGGATTCAAGCAGATGGATTACACCTGGGAAGGGTAAGGGTCTCTTCTTCAACAGTGAGACATACCCCCTTATGATTTTCTCTGGGACTATTTACTTTCCCAGCCAGAGTTTTGCTCCGCCTATTTTCTTACGTTTATGTATTTCTAATGTTATGTAACTTCTATCCCATAATAGTTCCCACAATTCCATTTTTAACTGGATGCATGGGTGGTGACAAATGTAAATCACAAGGGAGCCATTACAATGAAGGGCTCAGGGCAAAAGGTCAATCAGGGCACCTACCTAGAACTGCGCATGTGGTGAGAAACCACAGCCGGCTCCTGGTTGGGCAGTTCGCTCTATGGTGTATCCTGGACCCCACTCCACGGGGTCCCATTGGCTTTGAGCTATATCTAAAAATTGTCGCTTGGGCAGTTTTTTCTGTCTCAGGAACCTTTTCCTTTTCTTCTTATCCTGCTCTCTGTCTGTCCCTAATGGTTACATATGAGTATAACATGAATCAGAAAACCATTGGTGGCGTGCAATAGAGAAAAATACTAACTAATGTTAAGTAGAACAACAAAAGCACAAATTGGATGCGTGTGGCTAGCTCAGAGAATCAAATGAATGGCTGAATAATGAAGCCTCACAAATAGGGTGACCAGACATTCCGCTTTTAAACAATTTGTCCCGCGTCCGGTGCGTTTTTAAAAAGTCCTGATTTTTGGAAAGAATGCACGAACAGGTGGGAGAACGGGAAGGGAATCTACGGTTTTCGGCTGCCATGTGGCTATTTCGCCAGAATATGAGTTTTATATTATTTTTGTTAATTTTATAATGTTAAACTGCAATAATAACAAATAATTGCTGAGAAGTGATTATTGAGAACTGCTTATCAAAGTTTGCATTGTGTCAGGCCCCGCCCCACCCCCTGGCCATGTTGTCCCGCCTTACCAATGTTAAAATCTGGTCACCCTACTTTTTCGAGACAAAGTCTCAACCCCCCCCCCCAAATGCCATGGCTTCAGAGCTCTCAACAACTTCAGACTCCTGAGCTCAAGCGATTTTCTTTCTTGCTTCCCTCATAGCTGGCATTACAAGCACCCGTCACAAAAACCCTGCTATTTTTTTGAGGGACAATCTTGCTCTAGCTCAGGCTGGTCTCGAACTTGAGCTGAGATCCACCCACCTTGTCCTCCCAGAGTGCTGGGATTATAGGCGTGAGCCTTGGTGCCCTGACCTATAGTTGCCTTTTGGAAGGAGGGGAAAGTGTGGCAGGTATGTGCGAAGCAAGTGGTTGGTGAGGGGGGATGTGTGTAGATGGGTGGAAACAGATTGATTTGTAGATTACTTTGAGAGACAGGTCTCCTGCTTCAAATGACCCTGGGGCCAGGTCTATTCCCAGGTAATAAGAAAGTCAGCAGCTCCTTCTGATTCTAAATCAGGTTACTCAGATTTTATGTTGATAGAGGAAAAGCCTCCTTCAATGCTTTCTTTTTTTCTTTTTTTTTTTTTGTAGAGACAGAGTCTCACTTTGTCATCCTCAGTAAAGTGCCATGGCGTCACACAGCTCACAGCAACCTCCAACTCCTGGGCTTAAGCGATTCTCTTGCCTCAGCCTCCCAAGTAGCTGGGACTACAGGCGCCCACCACAATACCCAGCTATTTTTTGGTTGCAGTTCAGCCAGGGCAGGGTTTGAACTCGCCACCCTTGGTATATGGGGCTGGCGCCCTACTCACTGAGCCACAAGTGCCGCCCTTTCAATGCTTTCTGATCATGAATGGCCTTTAATTCAAAATATTCTTTATACCAAGGAATCATATTTTGGGTTGAAATTTCCATAGGTCGGCTCGGCCTCTGTGGCTCAACTGGCTAAGGCACCAGCCACATACACCTAAGGTGGCGGGTTCGAATCCAGCCTGGGCCCACCAAACAACAATGACAGCTACCACTAAAATATGGCCAGGCCTTGTGGCGGGTGCCTGTAGTTCCAGCTACTTGGGAGGCAGAGGCAGGAGAATCACTTGAGCCCAGGAGTTTGAGGTTCCTGTGAGCTGTGATGCCACAGCACTCTACCCAGGGGGATAGCTTGAGGCTCTGTCTCAAAAACAAAAACAAAAACAAATTTCCATAGGTCCTCCAGGCTTCTTCTTGACATTCATACACATGTAAATGACCTTTTCAGTACTTTTCCTCTTAATGTCTTCAGAATAGTATATAATGTGAATATAATATTTTATTTTATTTTAGAGACAGAGTCTCACTTGGTCGCCCTGGGTAGAGTGTTGTGGCATCATAGCTTACAGTAATTTCAAACTCTTGGG
>CAUYQV010064669.1:0-28125 GCA_963574575.1 Galagoides demidoff
CTTGCCTCCCCCTCCCACCCCCTTCCCATATTCTAAAGCTATAATTAGGTTATGACATTCCTATAAAAGCTATGAATTAGTTTCAAAACAGGGCTGTGTACATTGGATACTTTTTCTTCCATTCTTGAGATACTTTACTGACAAGAACATTTTCTAATTCCATCCATATAAACATGAAGGAGGTAAAGTCTCCATCTTTCTTTAGGGCTGCATAGTATTCCATGGGATACATATACCACCATTTATTGATCCATTCGTGGGTCTATGGGCATTTAGGCTTCCTCCATGACCTAGCAATTATGAATTGGGCTGCAGTAAACATTCTGATACAAATATCTTTGTTGTAATTCGATTTTTGGTCTTCTGGATACATGCTTAATAAAGGAATTGCAGGATCAAATGGCAGGTTTATTTTTAGTTCTCTCAGTGTTCTCCAGATGTCGTTCCAAAAGGAACGAATTAATTTGCATTCCCACCAGCAGTGTAGCATGTTCCCTTTTCTCCACATCCACACTAACATCTCTGGTTTTGGGATTTTGTGATATGGGCTAATCTTACTGGGGTTAGGTGGTACCTCAAAGTAGTTTTGATTTGCATTTCTCTGATGATTAAGGATGGTGAGCTTTTTCATATGTCTGTAGGCCATGTGCCTATCTTCTTTGGAGAAATTTCTATTCAACTCCCTTGCCCACCCTGAGACGGGATCGCTTGATCATTTCTTGGAAATACATTTGAGTTCTCTATGGATTCTGGTTATTAAACCTTTGTCAGAGACATAACCAGCAAATATCTTCTCCCATTTTGAGGCATGTCTACCCACTTTATTGACTGTGTTCTTGGCTGTGCAGAAACTTTTTAGTTTGATCAAGTCCCAAAAGTGTATTTCTGACATTGCTTCAATTGCCTGAGGGATCCTCCTCATAAAGTTTTCACCAAAACTGATTTCTTCAAGTGTTTTCCCTATGCTTTCTTCTAGTGTATTCATGGCTTCATGTCTTAAGTTTAAATCTTTAATCCCGTGAGAGTCTATCTTAGTTAACAGTGAAAGGTGTGGCTCTAGTTTCAGTCTTCTACAGGACACCATGCAGTTAGCCCAGCACCATTTGTTAAATAGGGAATTTTTTCCCCACTCAATATTTTTAATTGGCTTGTCAAAGATCAGATAATGGTAGGTGGATGGATTCATCTCTTGGCTCTCTATTCTGTTCCATACATCTACCTCTCTGTTTTTGTGCCAGTGCCATGCTGTTTTGATCACTATTGATTTATAGTATAGTCTGAGGTCTGGTAACGTAATTCCTCCTACTTTGTTTTTGTTCCTGAGTAATGTCTTTGCTATTAGAGGTTTTTTCTGATTTCATATAAAATGAAGTATTATTTTTTCTAGATCTTTAAAGTATGACAGTGGAGCTTTAATGAGGATTTGCATTAAAATTATATATTGCTTTGGGTAGTATTGATATTTTAACAATGTTGATTCTTCCCAGCCATGAACATGGTATGTTTTTCCATTTGTTAACATTTTCAGCTATTTCTTTTCTTAGAGTTTCATAGTTCTCTTTATAGAGATCTTTCATGTCCTTTGCTGGGTAAACTCCCAAATATTTCAACTTCTTTGGCACTACTGTGAATGGAATAGAGTCCTTGACTGTTTTTTCGGCTTGGCTGCTGTTGGTGTATATAAAGGCTACCAATTTATGAGTGTTGATTTTGTAACCTGAGACACTAATGTATTCCTTGATTACTTCTAAGAGTTTAGTAGTAGAATTCCTGGTGTTTTCCAGATATACACTCATATCATCTGTGAAGAGTGAAAGTTTAATCTCTTCTGATCCTATATGGATACCCTTGATCTCTTCTTCCCTGATTGCGATGACTAAAACTTCCATTAAAATGTTAAAGAAATGGAGACAGTGGGCAACGTTGCCTGGTTCCTGATCTGAGTAGAAACGATTTCAATTTAACTCCATTCAATACAATATTGGCTGTAGGTTTGTTGTAGATGGCCTCTATCAGCTTAAGAAATGTCCCCTCTATACCAATTTTCTTAAGTGTTCTGATCATGAAGGGATGCTGGATATAATCAAAAGCTTTTTCTGCATCGATTGAGAGAATAATATGGTCTTTGTTTTTTGATTTGTTTATGTGATGAATTACATTTATAGATGTACATATGTTGAACCATCCTTGAGATCCTGAAATCTTGAGAACTTACTTGGTCATGGTGAATAATTTTTTTGATGTGTTGCTGTATTCTGTTTGTTAGGATCTTGTTGAATATTTTCACATCAATATTCATTAGTGATATTGGTCTATAATTTTCTTTTTTTGTTGGGTCTTTTCCTGGTTTGGGGATCAAGGTGATGTTTGCTTCATAGAATGTGTTGGGCAGTATTCCATCTTTTTCTATGTTTTGGAAAAGGTTTGGTAGAATTCTGACATGAAGCCATCTGTTCCTGGGCTTTTCTTTTTAGGAAGATTTTGTATAGTTGATGCTATTTTAGAGCTTGATATAGGTCTGTTCAACATTTCCACTGCATTCTGGCTAAGTCTTGGGAGATGACATGCTTCTAAGTATTGGTCAATTTCCTTCAGATTGTCATATTTCTGAGAATAAAGTTTCTTGTAGTATTCATTAAGGATTTTTTGAATTTCTAAAGTGTCTGTTGTTATTTCATTTTTACCATTTCTGATTGACAAAATTAGAGACTTTATTCTCTTTTTCTTGGTTAGGTTGGTCAAAGGTTTATTGATTTTGTTGATTTTTTTCAAAAAAACCAACTTTTTGATTTGTTGATCTGTTCTATAATCCTTTTGTTTTCAATCTCATTCAATTTTGCTCTAATTTTGGTTTTTTCTTTTCTTCTGCTGGATTTGGGATTGGAATGTTCTTCCTTTTCCAGCTGCTTGAGATGTCCCATTAAGTTGTTAACTTCCTCTCTTTCTGTTCTCTTGAGGAAGGCTTGCAGTGCTATAAATTTCCCTCTTAGGACTGTCTTTGTGATATCCCAGAGGTTCTGATAGCTCATATCTTCATTGTCATTTTGTTCTAAAAATTTGGTAATTTCCTTCTTCATCTCATCTCTGACCCATCTGTCATTCAGCATAAGGTTATTTAGCTTCCATGTTTTTGTACGAGTGTGCAGATTCCTGTTGTTGCTTAGTTCAACTTTTATTCCATGATGGTCCAAGAAGATGCATGGAATAATTTCTATTCCTTTAAATTTGCTGAGGTTAGATTTGTGGCCTAGAATGTGATCAATTTTGGAGTATGTCCCATGTACTGATGAGAAAAATATGTTTTCAGTTTTGTTAGGATGAAATGTTCTGTAGATGTCTGATAAGTCCAGAAGTTGAATAGTTAAATTAAAATCTAATATTTCTTTGCTAAGCTTCTTATTGGAGGATCTATCCAACACTGCCAATGGAGTGTTAAAATCTTCAATTATGATGGAGCTAGAGGAGATCAAGTTGCACATGCCAGTTAGAGTCTCTTTTATAAATTGAGGTGCTTTCTGGTTGGGTGTATAGACATTGATAATTGAGGTATCATCATATTGAGTATTGCCCTTAACAAATATAAAGTGGCCATTTTTATCTTTGGTTACTTTTCTTGGTTTAAAACCTATTGTATCTGTGAATAAAATTGCAACACCTACTTTTTTTTGCTTTCCATTAGCCTGGAATATAGATGACCATCCCTTCACCCTGTGTCTATATTTGTCTTTTAAGGTAAGATGAGATTCTTGTATACAACAGATGTCTGGTCTAAGTTTCTGTATCCAATCAGCCAATCTGTGCCTCTTTAGAGGACAATTTAAGTCATTCATATTGATTGAAATTATTGATAAGCCTGATAAAATGTTAGGTATTGAATTATTCAAAAGTATAGTGAACGTTTTTAATCCTTTCGCTGGTGTATAAGTTGGAGTTTGATCAATAGTTTTTGAGTTAATTTACTTTTGCGGTGGAGCATTGCACTGATCATTATGGAGAATGGGTCTGAGAATATCCTGGAGAGCTCTTTCAGTTATGGCAAATTTCTTCAATGCATGGATGTCATTAAAGTATTTAATTTCTCCATCATAAATGAAACTCAGTGTAGCTGGATATAGGATCCTAGGCTGAAAGTTATTTTGTTTTAAGAGATTAAATGTTGATGACCACCTTCTTCTTGCCTGAAAGTTTTCAGGAGAGAAAACTGCAGTTATTCTAATATTCTTCCCTTTGTAGGTTATGGTTTTCTTACGCCTTGCTCCTTTCAAGATTTTCTCTTTCATATTCACTTTAGTGAAGTTAATTATGATGTGTCTGGGGGATGTCTTATTCAGGTTGAGTCGTGCTGGAGTTCTGAAGTTGTCTGAAATCTGAATTTTAGGATCTATTGACATATCTGGAAAGTACTGTTCCGTAATTTCATAAAGGAGAGCTTCTGTGTTTTGTGAAGCAACTTCGTCACCTTCAGGGCGAATAGTAGTTTTCTTCGAATTATTCCATAGCTCTCTGAGAGAAGGATCCATTTTTGCTTTCCATTTCTGATTCTCTTTGGATGTTTGGACATATTCAGAAGCTTTGTCTTCTACATCTGAAATCCTTTCTTCTGCCTCCTGCACTCTGTTACCAAGAGATTCTACTGTATTTTTCAGATTTTTGAGGGCTGCAATCTCTTGTCTTAATGTTTCAAAATCTTTGGTGGTTTTGTCTTTGAATTTGTTGAATTCTTGAGTGAACTTTTGGAATGCTCCTTAAATATCTACTTCTATCTTTGCCTCTACTCTGTTTATCTTATTTGCAATCCAAATTCTAAATTCAATTTCTGACATCTCAGCCATTTGTTCATAAAGGGGATCTTCAGTTTCATCTGCCACATCCTTTCTTGGGGGCGGGGTTGACCTACTCTGATTATTCATATTACCAGCCACATCCTTTCTTGGCGGGGGGTTGATCTACTCTGGTTATTCATATTACCAGAGCTTTCCTGCTGATTCCACCCCATGATTATTTTACCCTGTTTGATTTTTCCCCTTGAAGTTTGTCAAGGACCCATATGGTGTTATGGCCTGAGAGACTGGGGACTTGCTTGGTGTGGTGGGGTTAAGTGGCTCAGTCTTATTTTCAGCTGGTCTCTGTCCTACCCTAGTGATTCAGTTACTCTTGGTTGAAGTCTCAGCTGTGGAGAAATACCAGCAATTAGGTCTCCCCGCCCCCACAAACAACAATTGGGCAAGGAGAATCAAACCTTCCCTGGACCATACACCCAGGGTGCCCCTTTGAATAGTCCCTTGGTGGTCTACCAGGTTTAAGGGGTCCAAATCCGTTGTTCCAGTCAGCAGAAGTTTCAGGTGGAAGAATTCAAATGTCTCTGGCAGCTAGATAAGAGAGGCCTGCTTGCTGCTCAGATATAACTTGCTCCAGAGCTCTGTGATGGCAAAGGGACCCACCCTGCACATGGGATAGTCTGGGAAGGTTAACACCTCCTTCCCCACCTTGCACCCAGTCACTTGTAATCCCCCAGGTCTGTGACCCTATTCACTCCAGTTGGCAACTGCTCCCAGGGTTTATGACTGGCAAAATCAGCCAGAAATCTGAGTTTGGCAGGGGGGGCCTGGCGTGTTTGAATTAGGCTTCTGTCTGGCTAGATTCCTCTGCAAGTTAGAGCCTGCATTCAGCTCTGGGCAGCAGACAAATAGCAGTTTACACTCAGGTGTCAATTCCAGCCTCTGCCTGCCTCCTGCCTTTGTCTCAGCTGTATCACCCTGAAGACTGGTGCTAATGGTCTCTTTACTTATGCAAGTTATCAGCATTCTTCCTGTGGCTGCTGTCTGGAACCTCTGGTTGCCCAGAGAGACAGGGCTGGAATGGCATCAGTTCGCAGCTCAGGATGCCACTGTTGGTGTATTGGCTTCCTCTGCGCCAACTTTCTTCTCCTGACTCCTGTGCCACAGTCAGCAGAGAGCAGCACCAGCCCTTTCCCCCTCCACTTCTCTCAAGGAGATGCCCAAGAATCTAGACTCCATATGTAACAAACCTCCATACCTCAGAGTGGGTGGGTGCAGACTCCTCAGTGTTCAATGTTACAGGTGGGGAAAATATAAAGTTTTATACAGTTTTACAGTTTTATGCCTGGCAGGAGGGTGCCATGGCACACCAGCAGGGGTAGGAGGTCCAGTTTTTAGGGCATCTCTTCTGTGGGGTAGAGTGGGAGGAAGTTTGAACTCTGCTTGCTTATTTGCATGGATTAAACTGTGAGCCCTTGTTGTGGGGGAGGGGACTCCTATCCACTTGGTTGTGGATTTTGTACCTTTTGGTTATATTTTTGGGGTCACAGCTTGCCTCAGGAAGGTTGAAGTGTGCTCTTTAATCTTTTCTCTCGGCTCTGCTCCAAACCATCAGCTCCCTTGCTAAACTCACGTCCTTTAAGCCTCCATTTGGATGGGAGCTTCTGTAAAATGCTGGCTGCAGTCTGCCATCTTGGCTCTACCTGCCTATTTTTATCTTTTAAGGTAAGAGGAGATTCTTGTATACAGTAGATATCTGGTCTGAGTTTATATATTGAGTCAGTCAGCCTGTGCTTCTTTAGAGGACAATTTAAACTATTGACGTTAATTGAGAGAATTGATAAACTGGGTTGTGATTTTTGGATGTCAAATGGATATTTTTAATCCTTTCACCACTTTGGAAGCTGGGTTTTGTTCAACAATTTCTGGGTGAGTTTACTTTGGAGGTAGAGTATTGTGCTGGTCATTGTGGAGGATAGGTCTGAGAATATCCTGGAGAACTGGTTTAGTTATGGCAAATTTCTTCAACAAGTGTATGTCATTGAAATATTTGATTACTTCATCACAAATTAAATGCAGTTTAGCTGGATACAGGATCTTGGGCTGGAAATTATTTTGTTTTAGGAGATTGAAGGTTGATGACCATCCTCTTTTGACTTGAAACATTTCTGCTGAGAGATCTGCAGTCATTCTGATATTTCTCCCTTTGTGGGTGATGCTTTTCTTACATCTGGCTGCTTGCAGAATTTTCTCCTTTGTCTTTACTTTGGCAAACTTAATCACAGTGTGTCTAGGAGATGCTTTATGTAGATTTAGTCTTGCTGGGGTTCTGAACTGTCTACTATTGAAGTTCTGTACTCTTACAATGCTTGGGAAATTCTCCTCCAAAATCTCTTGAAGGAGAGCATCTGTACCTTTAGGACCATCCTCTTCTCCGTTGGGAATTCCCTATAAGATGAATGTTTGATCTTTTGGAATGATCCCACATCTCTCTCAGAGAATGCTCAGTTTTTGCTCCCATTTGTCTGCCTCTTCGAATGTTTGGGAAAATTCAAAAGCATTGTCTTCAGTTTCAGAGATCCTTTCTTCCATGTGGTCAACTCTATTACTGAGGGATTTTACTGTATTTTGGACCTCCTCAACTAACTTTTTTGTTTCCTTGAACTCTGCTATCTCTTTTTCATTATGTCCGTATCTTTGGCAACTTTGTCTTTGAATTCATTAATTTCTTGAGACAACTTTAGAATTACTCTTTGGAATTCAATTTGTATTGTTTCCTTCATTCTATTTATCTTATTGGCTATCCATATTCTGAATTTGATTTCTGACATTGCAGCCATTTGTCTATGCATGGCATCTTCAGTGTATCTCCTTTGTCATTTCTTGGGGGAGCTTAATCTACTCTAATTATTCATGTAGCCAAAGTTCTTCTGTTGGATCTGAACCATGTTTATTTTCCACTGTTTGTTTATTATAAGTGTAATTTGTTTTCTTCAATGTTCTTCCTTGGAGTCACAGCCTACTGAACTTCTTTCTTGCCTCAGCTCCCCACCTTTTGCTTCATAGAGTTTGAGTCCATCCAATTTTTCTTCCTCTGATCGGGAGCATCTGCCATCTTCCCAAAATCCAAGTCTCTTTTTCTTACTTATTTTTCTGTCTTTTAGCATGCAGTCCTCCTTTTGAGGTCTGGTGTGAGGGCTGTTTGTATATGTATATTCGACTTCATTCTTGGACCGTCATCACCTGGCAATAATGGGGCGCTGACTTGCATTGCCTCATTGTGATAGATGGAAGAAGTGAAAATTCAATTTCCCCTAGGCTCCTCTGAGAATGCCTTCCCAGTGAAGGTGTAGCACTGACTCATCCACCTTACTGCCTCCAGGTGGACAAAGAAGATCAGATTCCCACTGGACCACACTAACATCAGGGAGTGGGAAAGCAGAGTCACACTGTTTTGTTGGTATAGGATGGGTAACAGAATCCCAGCTCTCTTCTGGTCTATGACACCAGGGGAAGGGAATAGGAAGAAACTGTGCCAACTAGCTGTACCTCTCATAACCTCTAATGACTTGATATAAATGAGGTGGAGGCTCAGTTCCCTGTGAGCACCCTCTGACACCAGAGAAAAGGAAGAGTAGAGTGTGACCAAGCCAATCTCCCATGATTGTTTCTCCTTCATCTTGTTGATTCAGGCTAGAGGCAGAAACTTGTTTTCACATTAGATCCCACTGACAATTGGGGAGCTGGTGGAGTATCATGTAACTCTGCTTCACACTGCCTTGTTCAGTTTTGTTGCTGCTGGGTGTGTATGGAGGTTCAGCTCCCAGATGGATATCACTGACCTCTAGGGTGAGGAAAGAATGGAATGCTACTAGCATTGACTTGCCCTACTTTGTTCAGTCTAGTACTGGAGCCATAGCTCTCCATTAGTTCTCTGAATACTTAGTAATATTCAGCATGTCCTAGGCTTTTCTTGGATGGGAGACTTTTTTTGTTACTGTGTCTATTTCATTACTTGTTTTTGACTTATAAGGTTTTTATTTTCTTTTTGGTGCAATACTGGTAGGTCATACATGTCTAGGAATTTATCCATTTCTTCTAGGTTATCAAATTTATTGGCATATAGTTGCTTATGGTAGTTTCTAACAATCCTTTGCATTTCTGCAATATCCATTATGTTGCTTCCTTTTTCATCTCTTATTTTATTCATTTGAGTATTCTCTCTTTTTTTTTTTTCTTAGTCTGGCTAAAGATGTGTCAAATTTGTGTATCTTTTCAAAAATCCAACTTTTTATTTCATTGATCTTTTGTATTTTTTCATTTAAATTTCACTTATTTCTGGTCTGGTCTAATGTTTACCATTTCTTTTCTTCTACTAATTTTGGGTTAGATTTGCTCTTGTTTTTCTAATTGTTTGAGATGTAGCATTATGTTGTTTATTTGATGCTTTTCTTCATTTTTGATGTAGGCAATTATGGATATAAACTTTACTATTATTATTGCTTTTTCTGCATAGATTTTGATACGTTGTGTTTTCATTTTTATTTGTTTTGAAAAAATTTTAAAATTCCTTCTTAATCCTTTCATTGACCCACTGGTCATTCAGGAGCAGATTATTTAATTTGCATGTGTTTGTATATTTTCTAATATTCTTCTTGTTATTCATTTTTAATTTTATTCCAATGTGTTTAGAGAAAATATTTGGTATGAATTCAACAATTTTGAATATTTTTGAGACTTCTTTGTGGCCTAAAGTATGGTCTATTTTTAAGAATGATCCATGAGCACTGGAGAAGAATGTGTATTCTATAGATGATGGATGAAATATTCTGTAAATAGCTATTAGGTCCATTTGGTCTATAGTGAAGATTAAGTCTAATGTTTCCTTGTTGATTTTCTGTCTGGATGATCTGTCAATGATGAAAGTGGGGCTCAGCACCAATAACTGAGCAGCTAAAGCACCAGCCACATACACCAGCGCTGGTGGGTTCAAACCCAGCCCAGGTCTGCCAAAGAAGAATGGCAACTACAACAAAAAATAGCCAGGTGTTGTGGTGGGCACTTGTGGTCCCAGCTACTTGAGAGGCTGAGGCAAGAGAATCACTTAAGCCCAAGAGTTTGAGGTTGCTGTGAGCTGTGATGCCACAGCACTCTACCAAAGGCAACATAGACTTTGTCTGAAAAAAAAAATGATGAAAGTAGAGTGTGGAGGTCTCCAAGGTTTAATGTATTGGAGGCTATCTCTCTACTTAGCGCTGGTTATATTCAACTTATATATTTACAGGTAGATGGCTCAGCATTGGGTACATATATATTTAGAATTGTTATATTCTCTTGCTGAGTTGGCTCCTTTATCTTATATAATGACCTTCTTTGTCTATTTTTATGGCTTTTGTATTGACATTTATTTAATCAAAAAGAGGTATACCTACTTCTGCTCTTTTTTTATTTCTATTCACATGGAATATCCTTTTCCAACCCTTTACTTTCAGTCTTAGGTGTCTTTATGGGTGAAATGTGTTTCTTGCAGATAATGTGTGACTGGCTCTTTTTTTTTCTTTTTTTAAATCCAGTCAGCCTCTATATGCCTTTTGATTGCAGAGTTTAGCATATTCACATTGAATGTTATTATTGACAAGTAAGGACTTACTACTGTCATGTTATTTGATTTATGATTGTTTGGTGGTCTGCTCTTTCTTCCTTCTCTCCTTCCTTCATTAAAAGTAATTTTCTCTGGTAGAGTATTTTAATTTCTTGGTCTTTATTTTTCATGTGAGTTTTTTTGATTTCAGGTTACTGTGATTCTTACAAAAAAGATTTCATAATCGATTATTCTAAATATATGACAACTCTGTTTATAAGCAAATGAAAAAGCAAAGGGAATTTTATAAAAATTCTATCCTTTAACTTCATCCCCTCTACTTTTTAAGTTTTTGTTGTTTCCATCTATATCTTTTTGTACTATCTATCTTTTGAAAACTTAGTTATAAATATTTTCAGTATGTTTGCCTTTAGTCTTTGTTCTTGAGATTAAGTATTTTGTACTCAATGATTATAGCAATAGGGCATTCTCTATGGGTGTACTTACTGTTACCAGTTAGTTGTTTATCTTCAGATTATTTCTTATTGTTTATTAACATCCTTTTCTTTCATGTTGAAGACCTCCTTTTAGCATTTCCTGTAGGACAGGTTTGGGGATGATGAAATCCCTCAGCTTTTGTTTGTCTGGGAAAGTCTTTATTTCTCCTTCATGTTTGAAGGGTATGTTCCCAGGTTTAGATTTTTTTTCCTTCAGCATTTGAATGTATCATGCCACTCTCTCCTGGCCTGTAACATTTCACATATAAATCTGCTTCCATATGTGTTGGAGTTCTTTATATGTCATTATTTTATTTTTTTTCCTTCCCATAGGATCTTTTCATTATCTGTGACTTTTGGGAGCTTGATTTTTAAATGTCTTGAGGTAGTCTTGTTTGAGTTAAATCTGCTTGGTGTTCTATGACCTTTTTGAACCTGAATATTGTTATATTTCTCTAGTTTTAGAAAGCTCTCTGTTATTATAATGTTTCTTCAAAAAAACTTTCTACTACAATTTCTCTTTTTACTTCCTTTTAAATAATTGGCCTTCTCTTTTGAGGCTATATTGATCTTATAGGTATGCTTCCTTTTCATTTATTCTTTTTTACTTTTCTGTCTTCAAGCTCACTACTTCCTTCTACTTAATTAATTCTGTCATTGAGAGACCTTGATACATTTCTCAGTGTGTCAGCTGAATTCTTAAGCTCTAAAACGTCTGCTTTTTTTGTTATTTCAATCTCTTTGTAAATTTCTCTGAATTCCTTTTCTGTGTTGTCTTGAAGTTCATTGGACTTCTTCAGAATAGCTATTTTGAAATTTTTTTCCCAGAAATTTCATCTATCTTCATCACTCTGGGAATGGTCACTGGTACCTTATTTAGTTGGTTTAGTGAGGTCCTGTCTTCTTTGATGTTCTTTATTCTTCTGGGTGTTCATCAATATCTGGACATTGAAGAGTTAGGTATTTATTTTAATCTTCATAGTCTGGGCTTATTTTAACCATCCTCTTGAGAAATGTTTCCAGATACTCATATGGAACTGAGTGTTGTGGTCTAAGTTTCTGGTCACTATAGCCATATCAGTAGTTGTGCTTCTCCAAGCTCAGTAATGTTATGACTCTTACAGACTCCTGGTGGTATCACCTTGGTAGCTTAGGTAAAGTGTAGGAGAATTACTTCCATTACTAGGCAAAGTCTCTCACCCTCTCTTATCTCACTCTCTGTGCTGGGCTGCTGGAATTGCAAGGGAGTAATATGGGCACTCCCTCATGGCCAGCAGTGCCAGGTAATACCTGAAGTCAGTATAGTCTTACCCAAAGGTTGTGGTGACTGTTGCCTGGCTACCTGTGATGTTTATTCATAGTCCAAGGGCTTTTTAGTCATTGGTTGGTGAATTCTGCCAGGACTGGTTTCTTTCCTTCAGGGAACCATGTTTACTTCTGGCCCAGCAAATCCAGAAATGCCTTCTAGGAACCATGTCTAAACTCAAGGGCTTCAGAAATCTATTTAGTATCTTATTTTACTGTGTCTGAGCTGGTACCCACCTTGCAAAATAAAGTCCTCTGATCTCTTGCCTTTCTTTTCCCCAAATGGAACAAGACTCTCCATGAGTCCCACTGCCTGGAGTTGGGGAAAGGGTGACACAGGCACTGGCTCAGTTGCTACTGCTGTTCAACTGGATCACATACACCCAAGACCAGTGGCTCTAAGGCAGCACAGCCAAAAGACTTACAGGACTGCAGCCTTCATGGCCTGACTGCCTTATAAATTTAGTGTAGACCTCAGGCTGATTTTGTCCGCTGGTGGTTGGCTAGCTGAAGTTTCAGTTTTAGGGTGAAGAATTTCTTTCTAGGAAGGCTTGTCTAAATTCTCCTTCCATGGGCACTAGCAGAATTCTGCTCTTTAGTGTGTTACCCTATACCAGAGCAGCCCTAGGTTTCAAAATAAATTTCCACAATCACTTCACTCTCCCTCAACTGGACACACAGATTCTATCTCCACAAGGAGTGCTGGTGACACTGCTGGGACATGGGGGAGGACATAGGCAATATTAGACTCTTCTGCCCTCTTCAGTGCCTTTTTCCCTGATATAATGTTAAATCAAGTAGTGTGATTGCTCACATTGTTTTTTTGCTTCTTCTGAAGGTGCATTATTATGTGGATAGTTGTTGACTTTGATGTTTAGGCAGAGGGACAATTACTGGAGTTTTCTATCCAGCCATCTTACTCCACCTCCACCATCAATATTTGTTTCAGAGGGGTGAAATTACAGACAGATATATACTAATTTTAATACATTGTATTATTTTCCAAATTTTCTAGAATGAATATGGACTATTTTATAGTCATATGAAATTATAAATCTATTACTTTTCTTTTTGAAATTTTCATTTCTCACTAGAAAACTAGGCTTATTCAATCTACCTGATATCCATTCAATTAAGTGAAAATGATTTTAATTAAATAAATCATTAATTTTGAGAATAAATTTGTTTACAAAAGTATAATTAATTAATTTTCTAATTTTTTAACCTATTGTGGTCATTATCCTGTGCTTTCCTTGGTGAGGATGACTGTAATGAGCAAACATGCATATATTCTGTCTCCTATGTTTGTGGTTAAATAAGAATAACTAATGTTAATAAAAGAAGTGTTTCATTTCTAATGTATTTTAAAAAAAAGATGAAGTCTGGCTGGATTTGTTTGTCTTGTATTAGAGGATGAAAAGGCCTATATAGGGCAATGTAGGAGAGGGTTAGAGGAATGGTACAGGGTAATCATGATAGGAAGATAACAAGAATTCTTATGATAGTTACAGGAAATGTTAGAAACACTACTGTGGAATTATAAAGCCAGGTGGAAAAGTACCACATCTTTACAAATCCCTAGGGTATGAGATTCTTCTACCTTCTTCAATATTATTTTTTATAGTCTACTGCCCTAGTCTTTATCAAATTGCTGAAGGGTAAATATGGATTACATATTAGTTATATATACAAATTCCCCTGTATTAGTTGGTCAGTCAACAGCATATGAACCTAAGGCAGCTTCTTTGATCTTTGCTTTTTTGACCCCCTACTAGTTAGGCTGCTGAACGGTCAGCTCTTTTGCTTCCCCACACCTCATCTTTCTGTGGTTTGGTATTACATCCTATGTATTTCTGATTTACTTACTTGTTTGTTTTGTGGGCTCTGTTTAAAGATGGATTATGTTGTTCTTTTTCTTTCCTTTTTTATTATATTATCATATCATTTAAAACATTTTTGACCTTTAAAATGAACTAGAATTGTTTCAAAGTACCTAGATGATCTGAGAATACATGTGAAGTACCTTACAGGGCTTAGCATTTGGTAAATGTTCGACACATGTTCTCATTTTGCAGTCCCCAATCCCTATACTGTGGACTGGTACTGATTTTTGACTGTTAGAAAACAGACCACACAGGAGGACGTGAGTGGTGAGTGAGTGAAGCTTCATCTGTATTTATAGCCACTCTCCTTTGCTCTTTTCATCATTGGAGCTCTTCCTCCAAGCTCTGCCTCCTGTCAGATAAGTTGTGGCATTAGGTTCTTACAGGAGTGTAAACTCTACTAGTAAGCCATGCATGTGAGGTATCTAAGTTGTACACTATGAGAATCTAGTGCCTGATGATCTGAGGTAAAGATGGAATGTGCTTGAATGATCCCTAAACTATCCCTTAACCTGCACTCCAGTACATGGAAAAATTGTCTTCCATGAAACCAGTCCCTGGTGCTCAAAAGTTTAGGGACTGCTGTTCTTATGTGTCTCTTGTTTAGACTTCTAGATAACAGAAATGTCCTTTATATTAATTAATTTTTTAAAAATTCAGCAAGCATTTATTGAGTATCTTCATTGTATAAACAACTTATATTGTTTCATTATTTTTTTTTCTCTGAATATCAGGCTAGATACATATCTTTACCCATCATAACGATGCATGAAGATCATACACATATCTATTGTGCACAAAATGAAGTTACGTTGTAGGGGATAATGAACACTTGTCTTAGAAGACTGATGTTCTTAGCCAGCTTTCCTCACTTTCTAGTTGAATGACCATAAACCAATTATTCCTTTGAAGCTCAGTTACCTTATATATCAAAAAATGGAGGCAATGATAATTGTATTGGCTATCTTATAGGATTGTTCCACATAGCAGTCCATAAAATATTTTTTAAATTGTGCCAAAATTTTAAAGTGGTATACAAATGTATTATACATCAAAATATATTAGCTAACCACTTATTTCTAAAGACATCATTTTATTCCAAGATCAAATATCTTTGCAAACATTCCAAATAATATTTATATCCATACAATAAGTGCAAATGATTACTTTTTTTTGTAGGTAAAAATCTTTAGTCAGAGAAATGAGACAGGAGGAGAACCTGAAAACAGCACATCAGTTTCCTTCTCAATGTGATATTTTCATGCAGTAGATGATGTCTTCCTTGCTACCTGTTTCTGAAAACTGTAAACATCAGTGAAAATGTCTCAATGAATAGTGGAATAAAAATAACAAGTTATTAAATGTACAGCCATACAGTTTATGAAATTAAATTCATCTCCACTGTTGTACTTATCAATTCAGAGTTTGACAGTGAAGAAGCTTGATTTAAAATGGGATCAAATAAACTATGATACAGAATCTTGTGCCCTTTTCAGATGCTACCACACAGATAAGAAATTAAGGGTTCTTTTCTATGTTAAATTAAATCAGCAACCAATTTACATGAACTCATTTAAATCTGGAAGTCTCAAAAACCTAACATGGCTAAACAATGTCTCAAACAATTTAAAACATTGGTTATCACAAATGACATCAAAATAATGAAGAGATCAAAAAAAAAAAACCCTTCTTGTTGTTTCTTTGAAATCAAACCCATGTACCACAAAGATGATCAGTAAAGCAAAAGCCAAGAGAATGTCTGTGGATGTTCTATTCATATTTTCTTTTATATTTAATCTCATTGTTAAACCACAATATAATAACCACTTTTGTTATAATGAATTTTTGTTATGTCACTTTGAATCACACTCTAATTGTCACAGAAAATGAAGACAATGAAAAAGTGCCTGTATTCATTTCAAATATATTCATGAGCCACAGAGCCAGTACATTGTTTTCCTGAGGATACACCAAAAGATGTCAGGCCTTTTCAAATCCAGCCATCTCATTTGTCAATAACCCTGCTTAAAAGATGAGATGATTTTGATTCAAATCCAGCATCAAAATATCTAACCCAACACAATAATCTCAAACATTACCTCTGCATTACCTCTAACTCAATATGCAGAAAACACTTGCCCTTTGACATTTCAAAGTCATAAATCAGCACTATCTGTCCCTAGGCTCTGCTGCTGCTTCTCCTTACACAGCTCAAGGGCATTCATCACGTTCCTTCCATTAGCACACACCATAAAGATGTGTTGTCCTGACATTTGTATATCAGCCAAAGTTACACTCCAGGGATGCCAAAATACCTTATCATATTGTCATGAATACCAGCCCACCCTTTTTTATTCCATTGAAAAGCTCTTTGGCTCTCTGGATAAAAATGGCTGAACATAAATTTACCATTATTGGTTGCATTCTGTTTGAGAGAATACAATGGCAGTTACATTACAGGTTGATCTAGGAGTGATTTCTAACAGCAGAGAGTGAGAATAAGAATGTGCAATACGATTCTGTCTTCAAAATCACAGTAACCAAAAATCATAATTAATTAGAGAGCTTCTGGATTTGGGGTTAATATAGTACAGATTAGCTTTATAGTCCACACAAAAAAGAATGTGTTATGCTACACAGACTTAACAATTATGATTCTATTAATCATAAATGACCTTGAAAATCCATTCTATATGATGACTTATATAGTATAATCATATTCAGCAACAGTACTTTAGCAGAGAGAGTTAACTTAGTATGCACCTTTGTGTTTCTCTAGTCATTATTCTGCTTGCTATAACACTCCAGAGGTGAGACAAACCTTACTCCTCCTAGAAAATTCTTCCTCCCCAAATGTGCTGCAACTAAAAAGTAAGTAAATGGTACTAAAAATGATTTTTCAGGATTCCTGGACATATATTAGGAGCCTACAGTACTTCTTGGTAGGAAGATTAGGTCTGGTTTTACAAAAGGAGAAGTTGCAAATTGGAAACACTTCATAATTAGGAGACTTAACTTGTTATCCCATATTTAATCATCTCAAAAGTTTTGTTTTATGGGACAAAATAGCCTCAGAGACATTAAAAAATTGTGTAACTTTCTGAGTCTCTCATTCTCCAGCTGGAGGAAAAGAATACCTAATAATTTTGATAATGTATGATTCTTACTTTTTATCATCTCACTCATTTCCAAGATCTGCCACACTTCAGACTCCATATCACTACAGAGGTTGTTGTGCATGTGCATGCAAATGTGAGTAGGGCTAGTGGCTAAATTGGGAAGGGGTGGGGAATAACGGGACTCATGAATCTTCTTGTCTACTAACTTTGATGTTTCCGTTCATAAACCCTACTTTGGTATTCCTAATGATTGGGTTTATTGCCCAGAATACAAGTTTCCCAGTGCCTAAGTCTCCTGCCAATGAACTTAGTGCTTTACAACTGCTTCCAAAATACCTAAACAAGAATTGTTTTTAATGCTGTTGTCTTCCTGAATTCTTTTGGTTAACAGCTGAACACTCTGTCAATTATACCACAAGGACCATGACTGCCTGAATTATTTGTTTTTCATGCTAGCCTGATTTCCACATTTCAGATACTTCTCTGGGTTGGTTCATGATCCCATGTGCTTACTATTAACCAAATCCTAATAACATTTTGTCATTTGGATCTTATTTTCCATATCCTGCTATTTCACCTTTGCTTTTTCCTGTTTGGTCTCTCCTAACCAGTCTGATTCTCAACTTGGAGAGAATTAGAGAGCAAAATGTACATTTTCCAGATCTTAATATTTATTGATACATGCACGAGTATGTTGTTACAAGAAAAAGAAAACCATTCTTAATGTTAGCCTTTCTTTATCATCTTTATTACATTATCCTGAGATCTCGTCATTAGAAATTATTCTGTTTTAATTATTAAAACTGTAAAGACCTATGAACCATTTCACTCATGCCTCGTAGATCATCAGATTAGAAACAAGAAGGCCAAGTAAAGTAAAAAATAAATGTACCGTGTCAACATATTTTTTAAAATCAAAGCAGAAAGCCAACTATTTTCTTTCTTTGAGTATATTTTTAAGATCTTCTCAATGATAAACAACAGTTATTACATTCAATTTTTTTTCTTGATTTGGTTGTAAGTGGAGCAACATAGAATTAATTTCTAACAAGTCATTTTACTCTTACAAGTTTGATGTTGAATATAGAGTATACATTTAAATTGTAAAACCAAAGATGTGTCACGAAAATTGGAGTATATGGCACCTACATTGTGAATTACTCAATGTGAACGTTTAGGCTAAATGGCCATCTGTAGTGCTTATTCAATGGGAGGGCAAATTTTAATTGAGAAGATATGATAAAAAATGTTTTTGGAAGAAAATAAATTCTATAGACCAAAGATATTTTAGTCAAAATAGCATCATTAAGGTCCACATAGAAACTGTATATTAACTTGTGATTATATTGTTCTGGAATAAATGATAAAACTGTTTATGAGAATTGTGAACAAAATTACAAAACAAAAAATGTTTTAAATAATACATGCACTTTGGGGGGAGGGTTTACATGACCATTTTTCTCATTTCTCCTTATTGGTATAACCCCCTGAAGCAAAACTGCATGTGTTATTAAAAACAGCTACCAGAAATCCCTAAAAGACCAACACCCTCCTTGTAATTTCTGTATAATCCTTATTTAACTAACAGTGATAGTGGCACTTATCTTTTTTTATTTTGTAGAAATGCAAGTACTATTATCCACAATACTTTTATTTAAACTATTATTAAACATGTTCAATATCTTTTGTGTTACCAATGAGAAAGACTATTTTCCTTTAAATCAAAGGTATCTATAATAATCTTATATAAAAATAGAAAAGTAAAATAAATTATATAATGTTAGAACATTTTTTCTATTATATTCCAACTTTTAAAATTGATCAAAATTGGAACAATGAAATCATTCTTTCAGGTTTGAGTAGATACTTTGGAAACACACATACATACATGCACACATATATACATCTTATGATTTGTTTTTCAAAATGAAATTTGATCTTCCAATCCACAATATGTGGGTTTAAACAATTGCCCATATCAGAAATGTATTTATTTTTTCATAAAATTATAAAGGTGTGGGCACCATAAGATTTATATAATTTTTTCTATAACTAAATAAAATGAAGCATGTCTGTTTTTAAAAGTACTCTTAGCTTATCAGTGCTGTTGTCAACAAGAAAACAAATTCTCAGGAAGAATACAGATGTTGACATTTTTGGATTCCATTTTTCTCTAAATAGGCTTCTTTTTGAATAAGATTGCATTCAAAGGCTGTCTTTAAAAAAAGTTCTATTTCTCTTTGAAGTGAGAATTTTCTTTTCATACATTTGCATTTTTTAAAGTATTCCAGAAGGAAAAAATGCCACCCCAAATCAGTGACGCAATGCTTACTTGGAAATTTAGAGGCAGCCGTAGTACTCTATAATTAATATACTTTCAAACTTTTCTTCAAATACTGTTCAAAGTGGCATTCTGATAAACAACTCCTTTGAAAATTCACAGTTGAGAATAAGAGCAAAATAATTCTTTAGTTCTTGCAAGCTGAATTAGAGAAAAGGAAAAATATTTTATAAAATCATTTTTCTAAAAATAACTGATCAAATAAGTCTGACCTTTTCTTCATACCTATAAAGGACAGGACATTCCTGATATCCATTCAATTTTGCAACTCTGGGACCAGGTTTACATTTAAGTTTCCCTGATCAAATGTTTTCAAAATGGTGGTCACAAATATACTGCTTTTGTTTTTTTGTTGCTCCTTTCTTAGTAAATCTTCCTGGGAAATTTATTTTACATTTGTGTTTCAAGAGAATATTAAGAGCAATTCAAGGGCTTTCTGTGGAAATAGAGAAAAAAATTAATACATATGACAGAGTATCCATATTTCCACAATTCTTTTGATGTTTCCTAATTTTTGCCGTTATAAGAATGTAAATAGCAGAAAAAATATTATTAAGATAAATATAGACAAAGAGTGTTAGGGGCAAATATCTATGAAAAAATAAGTTCTTCTCAATATTTTTAGTTTTTCTTTATGACATTACTATTGAATTGCAGACAATAATGCAAGCCAGGGGTTCTGAAAAGTGGCTCTTTCAGTGACTAGAAGGCAAATATATGTAACTTCTTATCTGTCCTAATAAAGTGCTACTTAGGAAGTTCAGTTTCACGTTGAGTAGATGATGTTCACTATTTGCCTTTGTCTCTAACTCCTTGTCCAGCTTCACGGTCATTTTCTTTCTCTTTGTGGACTTTATACCTTTAAAATATCTGGTACTTTATTCCCAGATGTTTTAAAAAGTTTAATACCTGTTAGATGATTGGAAAGTTGTGAAAATTGCTGTCTATTTAGAATACACAGTAATCAGCATATTTGGCTTTGATAAAATACAGTACTTAGTCAAGATTGTAGTAAGTAAAGTCCTCTTAGATTATTGTATTATTATCTGAAGTAGCCGTCATCAAGCTATGGCTCACAGGCCAAATTTACCCTACCACCAGTTCTGCCACCATTTCTCCCATGCACTCATGCTTATTTGTTTACATATGCTCCATGACTTACAATGGGTTTGTTGGAGTTATGTCCCAGTAAACCATTGTAAATTGAAAATATAAGTTAAAAATTTATTTAATACACCTAACTTACCAAATACCATGGCTTAGCTTAGCCTACTTCAATCATGCTCAGAATTCACAGTAGCCTACAGTTGGGCAAAATCATCTAATATAAAGCCTATTTTGTAATAAAGTGTTGAATATTTCATGAAATTTATTGGATACTGTACTGAATGTGAAAAAGAGAATGGTATGGATTCTCTAAGCATGGTTTCTACCTAATCTGTATCATTTTTGAGCCATCATGAAGTCGAAAAATTGTAAGTCAAACTATCATATTTTGGAGAGTGTCTTTAGTAGCAACAAAGACTTGTATGAAATGTAGGTATGACATTATTAACATCAGAAAAACAGAAATTTAAAGCAAAAAGTATCAAAAGGTCACAAAGAGAATATTTCATATTGAAAGAACAATCCATTATATATATAACAGTCATGAACATTTATTGCCTAATTATGTGGCAAATATAAAAAAATTTACAATTTGAAGGAGACATGGACAAATATACAATCACAGTGATAATTTAACATATTTCACTGAATTTATAAACCATATACATAGAAAAAGTAAAAGAATATAGATTTGAATTTTACAATTAAGAAATAGTTGAATATATGTGTATTACAGACACATATACAAACACACATGTATTTGTACCTGCAAAAATTATATACAATATTTTAAATATTTAAATGTTCTCAAAGACTGACCATATACTAACCCTCAAGAAAAAAAATTAAACAAATTAAAATATTAAAATCTTATAAGACATGTAATAATAAGTGACCACTATGCAGTAAAAGTAGAAAGCAATAACAAAGTATAACAAGAGAAAATAAACAAAAGCCCTCTGTACTTGAATGTCTGAAACTATGCATTGTAATATATCTTGGGTTTAGAATAAAATAGTAATCAGTATTACAATTTATTTAGAACTGAATGATACATATCAAACTTCTGGGATATGACCAGAGAGACTTAGAGGAGAATATATCTATATCTAGATACATATATATACATTTTAAATCAATGAATTTATTAAATAAAAAGTAGAAAATAGGGTGGTGCCTGTGGCTCAAAGGAGTAGGGTGCCGGCCCCATATACCAGAGGTGGCAGGTTCAAACCCACCCCTGGCCAAAAACTGCAAAAATAAATAAATAAATAAATTTAAAAAACCTTTTGACTTAATATGTTAAAAGAACCATAAACTAAATCCCATTAAATTGAATAAATTAATAAAGGTAAGTGTAGTAATTAATAATAAAAATAAAACAAAATGGAGACTTGATCAATAAAACAAAAACTAGTTAAATGCAAGGACTACAAATGTATACACACTATGTTTTTACATATAATTAAAAATAAAAGGAAGAGAAATTCAAATAAATAGCTTAAGCATTAAATAAGGGACAAAGCAGGTAAAGAGATTAAAACAATTGATTTGTGCTATGGAAATTATATTGATGGAGTAAAATTACCAAGATGTTTATTGAATGAAATAAATTAATTGCATAGGCTGTGCAAAATAGAATCCTCTTATATACACAAAGAACATTATGTATGTAAATATGTTAAACATTTAGAAGGATACATACCAGATAACAGTGGTTGCCACTAAGAACAAAATAGGGGATTTGGGATATTGTTCAAATTGTGTATTATCCATATTTATAATATTCTAATTGTTTTATTTGGAGAGCTTTACTTCTGTAATTAAAAATTAATCTAAAAATCACTTCTTAGCCTTTTGGCGAAGATCAAGTATAAAAATTATTCTAAAACATAATAATCATAAAATAGAAGAAATAGAAGAAAATAAAACCACAATGTTGACCAATTAACTTGTTATTAGGATTTGATTATAGAAATAATGGAGAGAGTTTACTGAAACTATGAGGCTGGAGGGGCAGGCAGGAGTCAGGTAAAGGGTCTTGCAAAATATTCATTTTTGCCGTGAAGGTAAATGGGATCGATTGAAGAGTGTTAAGTAAGACTTGCGGTGGAGAAGTCAGTTGGATGTTACAGAACATGTCTATATATAATGTATTCATACCAAATGTTTGTAAGTAAACATTTAGTGAAGTATGTTAAATTGAATTGTGGTGTTCTGTCTAGGTACACGCAAGTGAGAGAATTCATAAAGTATAGAATTTTCCTTAATTCCTAAGGTATTATCAGAGTGGTCAGGATTCTGTGATTCTTGGAGAAAATATTTGAAGTATGAAAATTAGTAATTACAAACACTACTAAATACTGTAGTACTTTTTTTCTGGCATTGAACATTGTAATTTGGCAATTCAATATTTACTAATAGAAAATGAAAATATGGTTAAAATCCTATGGGATCTAAATAGATCTTAAGCTTATGAGAAAAAACTTTTAAATGTTTTAATGTGCTTCAAAAATGCTAATTGTTTCATTTCAACATATTTCAAAAATGCTATTTGTTTGATTCAAGCATAGGCAATACATGTATTAACTATCTGAAGTAATGGGTGCATAGATTGACATTATTTCTGTATTGTAGTTCCCTATATCTATTTTAGAGTTCTATCAGATTAAAAAGACCAATGTGTTCTTGAGGCACAACTGCAGTGAAATTTGTCTTTTCAAACATTCTGAATTGAAGAAGAGGTTGCCTATCAGAATAAACCGCTATGATGAGCAAAGTTCTTTCCTCGGTGTATTGTTAATGTATGTCAGTAGTAAATTCACAAGAAGCTTCTTACAGTTAGGCTGTCTGTCACCTACCAGGCTCTCAAATCAAGCATTTTTGGACTTTTACGCTAGTAATGGTAAAAAAGAATATGAAACATTCTAGCAGACTCATGTAATCATCATGTTTCTGTATAAGGTTCCTTTTCTTTTAGTCATAGTCATGTTCTTTGCACAAGACATAAAATAATTCATACATTTCAGCCAGAGCTGCAGAGGAACTTACGCTCTGTGACCCTGTCATCTTCCTTTGAAATCTCTTAAGCATGTTCTAGATACTGGTATTCACATCCTACTACCAAAGTAAAAAATCATTGTTGTCAAACCCTTCTATTCTCTTTTTTGAGATTTAGTTAATGCTTATAACTACATAATTGCCTTACACTATTAAGGTTCTCAAAGGATTTTATAAAATAAGTCATGATGTCATTTTCTTAGCCATATGTGTCCTTATCAACTGTTCAACTACTGAACAAAATTCACTGCCTTGTATGGACATAATTTGTGGAGTAAATTATGGAGTAAACGAATAGGCAAATCCACTCCCTCTTCAGAAAAAAAGAATAAATCTAATAATACTTTCCCTCTGATTTCCTTTATAATGTCTTTGAATTCTGGTTTGTGAACAATGCAACTGTGAACTGTTAGCTGATGTTTAGCTTGTATCTTAGTTCTCTAACCAAGTGTGAGAAGCAATTCTGGAAAGGACAAAGAGGGGGTAGGTACTTTGCCCTATACAGCAATTCTTTTCAGATTTATGGGAGATGATGAGACTAAAAATGAGTTGATAACTCAAAAGTTAATGATAGTGTGGAATAAGTAAAAGTGAACGAACTCTGTTCAAGTCTTCATTCGCTTTGGGTTGTCCCTTCGCCAATAGAATTACTACTGAAACAGAAACCAAAGTTATATAAAAAAAAGATACCTTCTTCACTTTGCATTCTGAAGTTTATATTCATTGTTCTAATTCATGTTCCAATTAAATTTGGGGCAATATAACCCTACAAATAAGCACACAAGTTTTTCCTTTTTCATTAAAACAATGCCATCTCCACAGGTTAAAGTAGAGTATTTATATACATACGTGTACCCTGACTTTTATTTCAGAAGCAATCTCATTAATAATGCATGCATTCTCTTTTCTTTATTGGTAGTTTGCCAAACAAAGGTATGCTTTGGTGTAGGCTACTGAGAAAGAGTTCGGTGGAGAAACAGAACAATTAGCTATTTTCAGTGCATAAGTGTCAGTAAGGTAACACAGAGTGGGTTGCATGCTTTGTTGTACTCATAATAAGTCGTTTCCCCTAGATTTCTCACTATGCTATAAATAATTATGATTTTTAGATACAAAAATGCTAGCTTTAATAGAAGTTTCATTATTGTAGTTTGTCCAGATTTTGTGTTGTACTATTGTGAAAAGTAAGTTGTTGACTAGCTTAATTTTTGTTTTTACCCTATAATAGTACAAAATTTGATTAAAAAAATGCCATTGTAACTCAGATAAAATCATTTACATGGAAGGACCTATCTTTTCATAATGCTACTTTTCAATGCTACAGGCATTGAACCTGTATTTGGTCTTTGCTTAAGAAAAAATTGAATTTTTTTATGAAAATGTTTGACTTTTTTAAGAGTAGAGAAGAAAGGAAAGAGGACAAGGCATTCCCTAGGTGCTAAAGGCAATTGTCAGGAGTACAGTTCAGGAATGCATTAGGGTTCCAGCTTGGTGGAATGTATAGCAAATAAAAACTCCCCTCTTTTTCTCTTCTGCTACTATTACAGCAATACTTCTGGTCACCAAAATGTGTGGAAGTTTTCCCCACACTAGCCAGTTCTCCAACACCAGCTGGGTATCTTACACTCTTTAACTGAATTCTGATGGTATCGGGAGACTACCAGATCTTGCAAGTTAAGGTGTCAGTCCTACAAATTACTCCCTTTCTCACTTCAAATGCCAACTGTAAGTCCAGCTTGTCACCTGAGTTTTGAACCAACTGGCTATAAACTAAAGATTCCTATGTCATCGCTTGAGTTCGATCAGAAAACTCCTGAGTTCTTTGGTAGAGAAGCTCATAGAACTCAGGAAAGTGCTTTTAGTTACTATTACCTATTTATTATAAAAGGATTCAGCCACATGGAAGAGCTACATAGGGAAATATACGGGAGATGGGGTGTGGAGCTTTCATGCCCTCTCTGGGCTGGTCTCTCTCCCAGAAAAGGAAGGAGACAGGGGATAACTTTCCTTGACTCATTCTCCTATATCTTAACCCTGAACTTGGGACAGATAAGGGAGATGGTGCTTGCTGAAGGAGATTAGAAAAGGGCATATTTATAGGGATGTGGAGGTACTGCATCTGGCTTTTCCCAGACATCACAGTCTCTAACACACTCTGTCATTACTTTTCTGACAGTCACTCCCAGCACCACTCCCAGGTACTGTTTCCCTCAAAATAACTGACTGCCTCATGAGAGATACATTATTATATATATAGGAAAACATTGTATGAGAAGAGTTTTTAAGCATTAAATGCTAAATTTAACCTTTGAGAATTTGGTGCTATTAAGGTACTACATATGATTACAATAGTTTCTACAGGGTTAGTTGCCATGGTAGACTTTTAACATTTAAAAGGATAATACTTGATTGAAGACTCACTCCTAAGTAATACTTAATAAATATCAGTTAGGAAGGGCTTGTGTCTAAACAGGAGGTTTTCCAAAAGAACTTTTATTCTAAATATATTTTTTAAAGAAATGCCTTTATTATTACCCTTATAAGTGAGCCATTAGGTAAGTAATTGAGTTAAGGAAAAAAAAAAGATATTTAAGGACAGCTTTTTTCTTCAAAGTTAGTGGAAATAACACATTGTGGGTATAGTTTGTATGCCATTTTACTGAAAAGTTCTATTGTGGGGATTTAAAAAAAATTAAATTATTATGGGTAATAATAATAATGCAAATCAAAATACATACAGTTATATATAATTATAGGGTACATGCAGTGTTTGAAAACCAGCATACAGTGTATATTTAAATTAGCTTAATTGAGATATCAATTACCTCAAGCATTTATCATTTATTTGAGGAATATTCTAATTCCATTCTTTTCGTTATTTTAAATTATTCCCTAACTTATTAATTATAGTTAAATTGTTGGGCTATCAAATATTGTTAATTCTAACTATATTTTTGCACTAATTAATAATTTTCACTTTATCTCCCTTCTGTTTGATACACATTCCAACCTCTAATAACCGTTATTAGATTCTCTGTCTCTATGAGATCAAGTGTTTTAATGTTTAGTTCCCACATGTGAGTGGTGAGATGTGAAATTTGTATTTCTGTGCTTTACTTATTTCACTTAACAGTTTTAGTGCCATCTATATTGCTGCAAATGGCAAAATTTCATTCATTTTAATGGCTTTGTAATATTTCATTGTATATATGTACCAGATTTCTGTATCCATTAATGGGCACTTAGGTTGAATCCATATCATGACAATTGCAAATATTGCTGAAATAAATATGGGAGTGCAGATTTCTCTTCAACATACTTATTTCTATTCTTTTGGATATACCTAGTAGCAGAATTGCTGGGTCGTATTGTAGTTCTATTTTCAGTGTTTTGAGGAACCTCCATACATAGTGGTTTTCAATAGTGGTAGAACTAATTTCCGTTCCCACCAACAGTGCAGAAGGGTTCCTCTTTCTCTACATGCCCACCAATGTTTATTTTTTTATTTTTCTTTTTATTAAATCATACCTGTGCACATTAATGCAAACATGGGATACAATGTGCTAGTTTATATATAAAATCCAAAATATTTTCATCAAACTGGTTAACATAGCCTTCACAGCACCTTAGTTATTGTGTTAAGACATTTTATTCTACATTTAGTAAATTTCACATGTACCCTGGTAAGATGCCCCGTAAGTGTGGTCCCACCAATTACCCTCCCTCCATTCATCCTTCCCTCTCCCCTCCCTTCCCTCTCCTCTTTCCCCATATTCTTGGGCTATAATTGGGTTATAGCTTTCAAATTGGTTTCAGAGTAGGGCTGAGTACATTGGATACTTTTTCTTCCATTCTTGCCATACTTTGCTAAGAAGAATAAGATCCAGCTCCATCCATGTGAACACAAAAGAGGCAAAGTCTCCATCTTTCTTTAAGGCTGCATAACATTCCATGGTGTATATATACCACAATTTATTAATCCATTCATGGGTCGATGGGCACTTGGGCTCCTTCCATGACTTAGCAATTATGAATTGGGCTGCAATAAACATTCTGGTACATATATCTTTGTTATAATGTGATTTTTGGTCTTCTGGATATATACTTAGTAGGGGAATTGTAGGATCAATGGCAGGACTATTTTTAGATTCCCAAGTGTTCTCCAAACATCTTTCCAAAAGAAGCATATTAGCTTGCATTCCCACCAGCAGTGTAGAAGTGTTCCCTTTTCTCCACAGCCACACCAACATCTCTGGTTTGGGGATTTTGTGATGTGGGCTAATCTTACTGGAGTTAGATGATATCTCAAAGTAGTTTTGATTTGCATTTCTCTGATGATTAAGGATGATGAGCATTTTTCATATATCTATTGGCCGTGCACCTGTATTCTTCAGAGAAGTTGCTCTTCACATCCCTTGCCACCCTGAGATGGAATTGCTTGTTCTTTTCTTAGT